>JAYWIR010000093.1:0-256482 GCA_036172245.1 Raillietiella orientalis | reverse complement strand
GTCCAGGGCCGTGCTCGAGTGTTTGCCTTCCCTGCCTGCCTGATGGGAACGGACGCCGTCCAGCGTGACCCGGCGTCGTCTGCCACCGTCGTCGGAGCGCAGCTCTCCGACCGAACGCCTCCCCCATACGCAATTTCTGCATCTGCTCAGGCGCGTACGGTGCTCCCTGGCTTGCCGTCGTCCGCCATTGTCCCGCCCTCGGATAATTGTCTCGCCCGGTGAGTGGCCGTCGGTGCGAGAGGGCGAGGGCGAGACGACCGTCTCGCTGTGGAGCCGCCTCTTGACCCCAGCGTGATTGGCGGCGCCCCTTCGCTTCTCGTCTTAGGTACGGGGTGCCTGCATGGTGGTCACGCTCGCCGTGTTGGAAGGCTGCGCCGCCTCATGCCTGCAGCTGTCGTTCCTCGGGGCGATATTGCGTGCTCTTGGCTTGAAGCGCGCCGCAGTCTTCGCGCCTTCAGCGTGTGGTGGGGCTTTCCCACTTTCTTCTCTTCGAGGTCGTAGTCCGCGGTAGGTGACCCTGCGCTCTGTTTCGAGCGCATGTGGTGATCCGTCCAAAGTTCTTTGAGTGCTTGGCACTCGGATCGGGAAGAGTCCGTGGTCTCCCTGGCAGTGCCAGAATTCGGCATTCGTTTCCTCATGTCTCCTAGCAGATTCCGGAGGCACGGAGGGGAGGATTCACTCCCTGGACGTGAGGTGGCTGTGGAGGAGGAGGCGTGAATGCCGATGGCGATTGAAATCTCCCATTTTTGCACGCTCATCGGCGCGGGATGCAGAGGAACCCGAACGGATTGGGGATTCCGTTCCGATTGTCCCAGTTCATCATTGGTGGCACTCTTCGGGTGAGCACAAGGTTTGACGCAAGAATGCGGACGCACCTACGAGATGAAGAAGGCCATCTCTTGTGAGGGTGGCCCGTTGCGACGAGCAGAGACTCTTTCGTCTCAGTGGGGAAGAAGTTTCCATGGCGAGTGCCAGTACTTAGCAGGCAGGAGCAACGCAGGGAGCACGTTCTTTGCATTCTTTTAGAGCGCCTGTCAGCGCAAACTGGCAGGTGGAGATTTCGATTCCAGCTGAAATGCCGTGAACAGGGATGTCTGTGAACAAGGAATCCCTCAATCTTTTTAAGTATCTTAAAAGACAGCAGAATATTGGGGGACATTGGGGGTTTCTAAGACTCCTGAACCCATCGGGAAACTGTAGGGACTGATGCAAGGTCTTGATCGGACCTAGAGTATAGTTCGTCTCGGAGCTTCGCTCTCAGCCATACCAAGGCGTGTTGTACCAACTTGTTTCTACAACTCCTTCTTTCCGTCTGCAGCTGCGGAAAGACTGGCTTCCAATTTTTCTTTTTCCGCATACACGTGAGCCCAGCCCGGAAACGAATTCATCTTGTACGAAACCATTCGCAGTCCTGGGTTACGGTGTGCTCCCCCGTTTGGAATACGTTGAACGCGGTCTCCAGGAAATTGCATACCTGTAGATTCTTCCAGTGAGACCTCGTCGCCAGAACGAGCGAGCGGTTGTTACGCATGGGCACGTAGGTCGGGGAAATGCAAAGCATGAGGTAAGCGTCCGCCGCTCTACCGGGCACCGCGCAGCGTCTTTCGCAGCGGATTCCCTCCGACTGAAAGCACTCCAAACATAACCAACTTTTTACCTTGTAAGAAACACTTACGGACCCGATTTGTGGGCGCATGTCATTCAGTATGGCTATTGCTTGAAGTGAAACCGAAAAAAATATCTGCGGGAACACTTTACATTCGTCCAAATACGTAAAGTTTACAAACAACAGCAACAACTTCTGCAAAATCAACTAAAGTGGCTTTCGAGTGTAAATATGACAACGCTGGGCGAAAAACAGTCATAACTGCTTAATAGAGGAACCTCCACCTTTATCATGAACTCTTGAAGAGCACAGCCTACACTCCGGTGACAGAGGTCAGCATGCTTCGAACCATAAAAGGCTCATCGATGTCTACTTTAGGAAATTCCGTCCGGATATCGAGTGCTTTTTTCGATGGCTGTTGTTTTTTTTTGCTTAATGATTTGTTGTTTTTATACATGAATGCAATACAGTCGTAAGCACGTTGCTCCGTGAATATTCTAACTGTCAAGAGGGCCACTTTTAGCACCTCTTAGTTGCATACTTGAATGTTCTCTCTACTTTAACATGGCTTCTTCCTGCATAACGTTACAAAGTTGACTTGAATGCGCTCAAGTGATTTTCCTTTTTGTTTCATTTCTTCATTCTGGGGCGGTCATCTTCTTGCGATGCTTGTGATGTTCACGTTATTCAAGTGCAGTTGGAAGAAGATGCGCTCATAATTATCTTTCAAATTAGCTTTGAAGACATGTTTCGGAAAAATGAAATTCCGCATCCTGCTTGTTCCTACAGATGCAATGCTTGTTTTTAATGAGTATTCTTCTGTAAATCTTAAATTGTTGCTTTCGTGTTTTCTATCGACCGCTTGGTAGTTTTTCTTCAACAGGCTCAGACTGAACGATCAAATATTTAACTTCGTGTCTCGTGTGCTATTAATACTATTCGGTTTAGCCTCCCGAGGTATGCTTTCTCGAAAATTCTTTCAAACGCTCCATTTTTAGATCAATTTCGTTAATTAATATGAAAATGCATATATCTCATATAATGCTCGTGAAACAAGTGCTCAGTAGTTTTCAAGAGAAATTGACTTCTATTTCCTTCTAAATTTGCGTAAAATTTACATCCAAGTCGCGTGGAGTTGGTTTCTTTACATCCGAAACGTGTTAGAATTATACGGGACTGGTAACACTGAATCGACCATTGCAAGTGCATGCTCATGATCCTGTTTCAATTTACACGGACGAAATCGAGGTGGAATCTATGGTCAGCCGAAGTTGTGTTTTGCAGCTTTATAAGTCCCTCCTGAGATATGGAAAATCTCTAAAGTATTCCGATCCAGAATACTTCACCAAAAGAGTAAAGAAAGAGTTCAAGCAAAATAAACACCTTACAGATAAGGAAAAGATTAGTTTTCTTTATCAGGTAAGAAAGACTGTCTGTGAATGCATCTGAGAGTGTTTATCAAGAAAGGTACTATTCTCCTTACCAAGCAATGCATACTTTGAAGCACATATATGCCACTATTGATGTCCTAGGGAAATCAATTTCAGTTCTTAAACCAAAAGCAACTAGAGGTAAATTTACCATAAACAGATGTTCGTTTCCTACTTTGAATGAGGATGAACTGCAAGAACAATTTATACGTGGATCTGGGCCAGGGGGCCAGAATGTCAACAAGTTGGCAAACTGTGTTTGTCTGAAACATTTACCTACAGGTTCATTGCATAATATCCAATGGTGTTGATATTGTGTTATTAGGGATAGTCGTGAAATGTCACGAGCATCGCTTGTTGCATCGGAACAGAGTAACTGCACGTCAGCTACTATTAACTGCTTTAGATAACCATTACCACAAAGAGAATAGCATTTCTGCTCAGAAGGCAAGGCATGATATCCAGCGGGAATTAAGAAGCCACCAGAAAATGCAGAAGTTGCGTACGTTGAAGGAGAACTGGAAGAGAAGATGTAGCAAAGAGGTAGAACTGGAAGAAACCCCTGAATACAAATGAGTTCAGCACATTCAACAGTGTGAAAATTGCAGTTTATTTTCACATTAAGTTAACATTGAGAAATGCATTTCCCTAAATATTCAAAATGCCAGGTTTGCATTTTTTGGCACAGCCTGGAATAATCAGAGGAGCCTGCATCCACTGAGGAATTTTACGCTTGCAAGCAGGTACCGGTGCAGACATCCGGAATGCTGGTTGCTCCTCCTCAGCAGAGTCAACAGCTGTCTGGATAGGAGGATCACATAAAAATCGAGAAGAGTCGCGCATTACGCGCTTGGAAGACTGTTTTTGTTGGTTGCAGAAGTCTTTCACTGCTCGAGAAATTTCTTCACCAAAGTATTTTGCTTTAGCAGTAGTCACACCGTCAACTAGAATTGGAATTAAAAATAAAATGAAGTTCACCTCTGCATAAACCTACTCCTCAGCAGTTCTTCTACATCAGTTGGCTTCTGTTTGGCTATCTCAGCTAGTGTTTTATTTGTGAATACCATGTAAGGGGCACAGTCATGGTCAGCAGCTAATTTGCTGCGTAAAGACAACAGCTGTTCATAAAGTAAGCACTGGAGATTATCGGTTTCAGTGTTCTCTTCAGCCGGAATTGTAGTAGCATTTTCATTTGCAAATGCGTGCACTTGCAGTTCTTCAGGTTTACTCTCAGGATGGAATGGAACGAACTGCACCAAGTTTCGCACAGAACGAAATTCTTGGTCCATGGAACTGGAAACGAGCTGTAGCTTCCTGTTGTCTTTGAGCAACCATTCTTCGCCTTTTTGCGAAAGAGCGATGGAAAACCAACAGCTTTGGTTTGCATTACGGTTTTCATGTTGAAGAAAGCCTTCTTGCAGAAGATAGTTCCCTGGAATCCAGTTCGTGTTCCATTCAGTCTGTTATTCCTGCTTACCCAGATCCTTCCAAAACGCTTCAGACTGATGTTTTCCTTTGCCAAACACGGGAAGATTCTTTTGCCACTGCTTTATTCTTTGGCTTTTAGACCCACGTAACAGTAAAATGACAGTCTTCAATGCTGTCATTCCATGACAAGCTTGAACACCCTTCAGTAGGAGTTCTGCACTTTCCCCAACTTCTATGCTTTGTTCTGTGGTCTGTTCTTTTGCACGTGATCGTCTTCTATAGGAGTAGAACCTGCGATGCAAGCACGCTGTTTACCTGTGGCAATTATCACAGCATGACGACCTGTAGCCATACTGCTCTGCTCCCTCTCCAAAGTAATTTAATAGCAAGATCCAACGACATCCTGTTGTATTTAAATACTGTTTCATGTATTGCAACATTCGCTGACGGTGTCCACGCAGCATTTGATTCCGAATTTCACCCAGAAAATGCTGATGAATAAAAAAGTCTCCATGTGAATAAAAGACATGACAGAATGCTGGCAAGCCATCTCGACCCGCACGACCAATCTCTTGATAGTAGGATTCAATATCTCGAGGACTTCCATAGTGAATCACGCATCTTACATCTATTCCTATCTGCTTTGATCTGCTGATGGTCCACACTCACCTGGCTTATCGATACCCATTCCAAAGGCTACAGTTGCCACAACAACAGAAATTTGATCCGTGATAAACTGGTGGTGTGCTCTCCTCCGCAATTCCAAAGGCATACCTGCGTGATATGCAGCGCACTTGACTTGTTTTCCTGGAAAACGTTTGTGAAACATCATCATCCGTATTCTCACCAAGTAGAATGGAATATACTTCATCCACAGTTTTCTTTGTGGGGCAGTAAATGATGGTGGGACCATCAAATGACCAACCAAGAGTATTACCACTCCTGAACATTAGACTCTGCAGATCAGACAGGATGCTGGCTCCTTTTGGTTTCACTTCTAAATACAAATTAGGGCGATCACATCCAGATCGCACAACAACTGGCTTCCTGCAGGGTTTTTTTTTGTTTTTTTTTAAAACAAAAAAAGACAAAAATGTTACGTTAGACTAACCGAAGACGAAGAGAGCAGCAGATGTCTTCCTGCACCTTGTGAGTTGCAGTAGCTGTTATGGCCAAAAATGGAACATCAGGAAGAGACTCCCTAAGATGGCCTAGTTTCCTAAATTAGTGAGCATCGAGTATTGTGTACCGTCGCAGAATGGAAATCACCTATATGCTTCTCGAAAGTCTTGTCCCCAATGGCTGATGCAGTGAGCTTCATCTATGGAGACTAAACAAATGCCTACTTTTTGGTGCAATTCTTGCAGCAGCCCACCATGTGTGGAGGCATACTCAGGAGTTAAATACAGTAGTTGATAGAAACCTTTGAACAGATTTTCAGTGACTGCACGGGTACTTTCTTGTGAGCTCCCCAAAAAAGTTGCTGAAATGTTTGCAATCTGGGCAAATGGAGCATTCATGAAATTTCGCAACAAACAAACCTTCAAAGATAACACTTGATCCTCCATCAAAGAAATGAGTGGCGACACAACCAAGCTCAAGCTGTTGGTGTACACTGCAGGAAACTGATAGCAAAGACTTTTTCCAGAACCTGTAGACATTATCACACACTGATCTACTTTTTTCTGGAAATACATCCAGCAATACCGAAAGTGGTTTCAAAATAGAAATGGCCATGCAGAATGGAAAAAAATAGACATGTACACACCGTCATGCAATTGTAAATTACGTTCCATTGAAGTGCTCTGAAACTTTTGTGACCAAAATATTTATGCAAAACATGAAGGTGGTCAACTGTTGGGTCTGGAATGTGACTGTTCTCTCTGCTGTGATTCTGAATGACGCCAGATATAGTTTTGGCGTTTGATTCACCCTGAAGAAAGTCATCACTCTTATCTTCCCATTCCTGAAAGGCCTGAAAGAAACAGGGCGGTCGTTACATACGATACAACTGCATGTACTTGTACTTTATATACTCAGAATAATCGATTACATTTTATACGCTGAGTACGCTGGCCACCTTTGGCGATTCGTAAGCGTGGCTTCAATAACTATTTTTAACACTTAGAAACAATAGCATGCATACATGTTAATTACATCTGCAAATAGAGTGACTAACATTCAACCAAGCGTTTGTTTCACATTACCAACCTGTAAAACAACGATGTCATCCTCATCCATTTGTCACCCACCAGTCATATTATTATCGCTGACGAACCATCACATAGTTCAAACTGTCACTTCTAATAGTCACTCAACATTGCTGTCCTTCCGTGCAATCTCGGGTCAACGCTAAGTCCCCGATTCAAATTGCGAGCGAGTTTGAGACCCCAGATGACGAGGTACCACAACTTCCCTCGCCACGTTCAGTTTTCCGGATTTTATTCATTGCTTTTTTTAGAAGGAGAAAACGATTAAGGCATAGCAATCAATCTACTCTCTAAAGGCTTTTTCATTTTGCTTTAGGATTAATCTGGTGAACGGAAATTACATATCCTAAAATTTTATTCCATTACATTCGCATAAACAATGGGTACTAAAAGTCATGATTACGAGTACGTACATATAGAACACAGTGTTTACATGTACACGGTATCAGATAGCAGTTGACTTTCGTTGGACTTTATGATTTTATTTGCATTCATCATCTCGATGGTTCAATGATGCGAACAGCACTAGTAGATTTAGACGTAATGAAATCGATTGAATGATAATACCCACAGTTTCCAGATCAGTCCACAAGGGGTTGGGAATGCCCGAATTTCCTTGTCTAAAAGACAAACCAATGCTAACGGAGCATGCAAACTCCCGAACGAACGCGCACATCGTTTGCCAATAAGGTGTCATAACAAATCATCTTTTACCTTTGGAACAGTGTTTTCTAATTCTTATACTAATTACACTGATCATTAGAGAAAAGAAGAACTTTCGATGGATCCAAATAATTTTCTTTTGATTGTAAGGGGAAGTTTTCAGCTAGAAGTCGCGCAAACTGGACTTCTTTCATCGCACTATCTCGGAAAATTGCTTTTGGTGCAAAGGGATTTTACTACACATTAACGTTGAAACAGCCTCGTCCACGTAGGTTGCGAGAATTCACGGAGGTTTTATTAACATGCATTCGCACTTTAAGAGAATAATTCGTAGAAAAATCTGATTCTTCACTGATGCAACGCAGAAATCAGATTTTCACTGCTACGGGAATCACCTGTAATGCTACGTAGCCAATAGCCACGTTCGAAATAGGGTGGCTGAGGAAGAACGCAGTACGAGATGTTAATCTTTTCCTCACTTCGACTGGCGGTGGTGGGGTAAAATTCATTAATTAAAGAAACAAACATTCTGTTACCAATGCAACATTAAACGGAACTTCTTCCCGCTACAATTGTCTTCCGACACCGTGTTGTTTCACTGTGTTGGAACTTGCACTAGGGAAAGTGTTTGCTTTTTGGATGTTTTGGAGAGGGAAGAGGAGAATCCAGGCTGGAACTCATCCGACCCTCTGTTTGAAAAGGTCCACTCATCTTTACTCCTCTCAGAAGCTTGGTCTTCCTGACCTGGATGGATGCTCCTGGTGAGGGAGGCGATGAGCACCTTCACCATGCGGTTGCACAAAGAGGCGCATCTCCCTCCCTCGACGAGTTTTCTCAGGATCCCGATCCTGGTCAGGAGCGGCGTCGCCTGCTTCACCACTTTCCAGTCTTGGACGTGGGTTCTGCGATTGCAGAGATGGGTCTCGTCTTCGGTTCACCGCCATGACAGGCGCAGACGATGATTGCGGTTCTTGTTCCGCACAGGATCCCTCTGATGCACCATCCGAAGGCAGCCTCGGATCGCCAGAGAAAGTTCGGATATGCACGGAACGGGCGGGGATGGCACTTGGGGTTCAGGTCGGTTGCCCGAGACTTCCACGTCGTTTCCAATGCTTCTGCGGCGGCGGTTTCCCTATCAGATGTGGTACTCCCGTGCTTGAGGGTTGGCTGTGGTGCCCTGCACGTCCTGGCCTTGCAAGAGTTCGCGTGTCCGGTGGGGTCATCCACCCTTGCAGCTGGCGCTCGTGGTCCGGCACCCGTCTTTCGTGGGCGTCCCCCGCTGGTAGCGAGGGGCTCGCATTCTTCGAAGGTGAGTGTCTTCCTGCTCTGGGGCCAATTTCGCGCCGTTTTGACTCGGTGAGGCCTGGAGGTTGCTTTGAAACGTGCAGGTCACTGGGGGTCGAGTCCCCAGAAAGAACAGAGAGCAGCGAGAAAGGAAGTCCCATCGGCACGCACGCCGCCGATTTTAAGAAAGTCCAGAGTGGCGAGGAGGGAACAAAAAATGGTTGGAAAAAGGTGGGAAGGGTAAAGAGAGGGCGTGTGGTCTTTGGTGGCAGCCCTCCCCCCTTTCTGGAGCTAGCGCTGAATGCTGGTGCTCTCTCTGGCTGACGACTTTTTCTTGGAGTTCCGTGGGACCATCTTGTCAAAGACGCTTTCGGACCACGTGGGACCGCAGCAAAGGGGAAGGAGAAGGGAGGCGTTGATGCTCCGATTCCAGATGGGAGAGCGGTCAAACTTCCTCTTGGAAGCGAGGCACTTCGCAGTTGCCCACAACAGGGCAGCTGCCATGCGTGTGGAGCATCCCTCCGCGGATCCGCCCGGTAAACTCCAGTGCACAGCGGCGGGCTACGGCGATGGCGCGGGCGCGGCATCATCCGTCGCCTGCTTCGGGCCTTCCGCGGTGGCGAGAAGAAACGCCGCAGCGAGTGCCGGTCTGTGTGCCTTCCGGTTTGTGGAGTGCCCAAAGGCAGCCTCCTCCAGGTGCTCGCCGCAGTCCATCAGGAGGAGGTGGCCCGGGGGAAACCCGGAACAGCATGGGGACGAAACTCCTCCTCCGCCGGCTGCACCGGAGTCCACTCAGCGCGGGAACGGGATGGGATCGCGTGCTTTCTCCAGCGAACCGCGCGCACCGTCGCATCCGCGTGCAAACGAAGGACCGCGAGCTCTTCAGGGTTGCAAACGGAAAAGGTCGAGAGAGTCTCTTTGCCCGCAGGCGAGGAGCGTCGTCGTCCGCCAAGACGCTCGTCTTGCAGCCATCGAGGGTTTCCTTCGGTGGCGCGGAACGACTTCCACCCGGCCAGTAGGCTGTTGCAGTCGCTTGCCCTCGGGGAAGACAGCACTGCTGCAAGATATGTGACGGCCACTGGGTCCACCCTTGCAGGAGATCTCCCACGGGTGCGCGATTCCGCGTAGCAGATGACACGCCGACAAACAGGGAGAGGACCGCCGCCTCCTGTCCTGACGCAGGGTTGCCCCCGCCTTCCGGATCGATTCCCAATCTCTTTTCCTGCCTTCCGTTTCTTCCCATGTGGGATCCATAGGGCAGCGGCGCCACCCCGTTGACCCGAACGGGGCGGACATCGAGCCGTTGGTCGCGCAGGCTCGGTAGAACACGCGCAGCCCAGAAGCTGAGGCGCTGGGGATCCCCCCCGCCCTCTCCTGCCCGTGGCTCGCCTTCCGCAAGGCCTCTCGCTTCGCGTGAGCGACTAATGAGGTCTCTTTCCCGATCATCGAAGATCTCTTCGGACGGCGGAAAGGCGCTTGGTCTTCCTTCCCCAGGGGTCGAATAACGGGCAGCTGGCTGCGGGCGTGTCGTTCCCCAGGTAGGCTTCCTCCTCCATGGAGAGGTACTCCACTCTTTGCCGGGTCGCCTCCTCGTCACGCATCTTCCGCCATGCGTCCTCCAGTGGAAGGTCGTTCATCGCCAGCATAGACGCCCGGGTGCTTCGAATCCGATCCACTGTCCATAAGCTACCGCTTTGAGTCCTCCCGGGTTCGGAATGGCGGCGTAGGGGACTCCGTCGGCTTAGGGATTTGGACCGCTCGCCCGAGCGCGCGTATTCGACGGTGGGAGGGAACGCCCTGCGTCGCCCACCGTGTCGGCCCCACGAACCGCCAGGTGGGGCGACGATGTCCAGGGAGAGCGAGGTCTTTGCGGTGGTTCCCGATGGCGCCACCGCGTCCACTTACTGGGCGAAGAGCACGAAAGCAAGGGCATGTCCCCGGGAGACCCGTCTTCCCTCGCTTGTCTTCCTTGATTGCCGTCCACCTACGGGAATCCGGCGGTCGCCGTCGCCGTGCGTGCCTAGGGATCCTCCTTGGAGACCACCTTTCTCAGGAATCTAATCGCAGGATTCGCGTGGTCGACCATACCGTGGAAGCCTCCGGGATACCGGTGAGGTCCGGCGACGGACCTAGGATACGGTCGCGTCCCCGGGCGCACTCTTCCAGAGTGCCTGGGAGCGCGTGCGTGGGAGGAGCCACCGGAGCGATGCCTCGGTATGTCCGCCCAGGTTTGAGCCGTCCCACTCCTCATAGGCCGATGGAAGATGGAAGTAGGTCTCCGTGTAGTGGGTGCTGCCCTCCTGCTCCGGAGGAAAGGGGGCGGTCGCTGATGTGTGCTGCCATGCTGCTGCTGCCCGATTCCTGGAATTCGGGCTCCGCTCATTTCCTCGCTCGTGCAGTCCTCCCCCACGGAACGTGGTTGCCGGGATTCGACCCTCTCCGCCGCGCATCCAGGGATCCCCTCTCGGGCCTCCGCGTCGAGTCCCCTTCTCCCGGGCGACTCGGTGCCTTGAAAACGGGAGTCCCTCCCCCCATGCCTTCTTGTGCGGGTGGAGTTTCAATCGGGTTCGCCGAAGCTTTCCTTTTTTTCGAAAAAATAAACAGCGCATAGGTGGTGCGGCCGTAGAACCTACGCCCACGTTCGGACGATTGAGAGCTCTCTCGGTGCGCGGAAGGGAGCTTGGTGAGAAAATGAAAGAGACCTTGGTTGCGGAGGGGGGAGAGAGAGAGATGAGGGGAGGGGGAGTCACAGACAGCCGCAGGCCGTCCTCCGCATCCTCTCGGGGCTTCTGGGGATTTCCTTTTGGACTTTCCACAGGTGGCGCCATCTCGATGCCCTCCACAGAAGGCGTGGGGCAAAGCGAATGGTCCTCCCCCCGACCCTAACGCTCCAGGACACCGTGATCCTGAGCGGGCAGAAAGGAATTTCCAGGGATGCGCATCGCGGCGGGGCGCCCATCGCCATCCCTGAGGTTGTCTTCGGGGATCCTCGGGGTCGTTGTGTAGCGCTCTTGCAGGGGCGCTGAGGGTTTCCCAACGGCTGGTGGGACTTCCCCAGGGTCTCATCCGAACCGTCGAGAGTGCTCCTCCACCCGGGGAAGCCTCGGCGGACCTCTTGGAGTGGATCGGACTCATCCCCTCTCTCCCCGGAGCCCCTGGCTCAAGCCGGGTGCCTCACTCCTTAATGGCAACTCGCTATCAAGTTACCCGCACTGAGGGAGGGCAGAGCCGCGTCCAGGGACGCTCGTGATCAGCTTCCGCAGCCTCGTCCTTTGCACCCTGGTCCGGGCGCCTTCTCTAAAGCTGTTCCCAGCACGCGGAGGTAGGCCTCCACTTAAACGCCCAGCTGCGCGGTGCCCCGTCTCCGTGCTGCGTGACCGGAGACCAGGTCGATCCCGGTCTTCGGCGCCGTTCGACAGCGGGGGCCGCCAAGGTGGACTCCACGCAGCGAGAGAGAGGGGCCCAGCGGCGCCCGAGCCAGTCTCGGACGTAGGGACAGAACAGTGCCCCACACAAAGACGGGGTTGAGCCGGTGAGCCAGTGAGCAGAGACCGAGGATGCGAGCTGCGGCGTTTCCGGAGATCAGGGCTTGTCGACCAGCGCGTGGCTCGCCCCCAACCAGACGAGGTCCAGTTTCTCCGCCAATCTCCAGCAGGTGTTGATCCCTCTGACGACCCCCTAGCGGCGTCGATACAGACCGTCGACGCTGACGACGACCGTGGCGGCGTCCTTTGGACCCACTTTGCTCCTTAGGAGGTCGCAACGAGTCAGCACGACAGCCCACCGGTCCAGGCGCGGTTTGCTTGCGTCCCCCGCGAACGGGAAGGAGGACGCTCCGCAGCAGACCATCCTCGCAACCAGGACACGACCCGCGCATGCACGGGAGGCTTCGGGTGTGGTGGTAGACAGGAGTGTCCTATTGGTCAGGACGACGACCTCCCTGTAACGGTGCTCGCACTGGTTCGGGAAAAACTCAAATTTTCGCTGCTGTCTCTGGATGCTCGAGGTGAATTCATGAAGGAAACTGATGGCTTCGTTTCCAAAGAGCCACCCATTCTGCCTCCTCTTCCAGAGTTGTCTCCATCACCCTAGCAACAAGGACGCGTTCGGTCGGAGAGCTGCGCTCCGACGACGGTGGCAGACGACTCCGGGTCACGTTCTTCCGTGGTGCGAGGCGACGTCTCAGAGCGACGCCGAAACGCGCAAACCGGTCAACCCGGATTGCGCGAAAGAGAGGCGATCCCTGCAAGCACGGAGGCAGGCGGAGAGCAGGGGCCGAGGTCTCCGGAGGCCTCAGGGTACCTACCACGCAGACGTTCGATGCGGGAAGACGGCTTGCCGTGGCGATCGGGCGGCGTCCGTTCCCATCAGGCAGGCAGGGAAGGCAAACACCCGAGCACGGCCCTGGAGATAGGGCGCGCGCGCCTGCACCGCGTGCGCGGGCGTCAACTTTCCGGCTGCAGGCGGGAGCCACTTCGGCCACGGGCGTCTCTGCCCCGGGGCGGGCGATGGCTGCGCGGGGATTCACGACAGGGGCGGCTTCGCCGCCGCTTGCGCGTCTCGGCTCGCTGCCATGGGGACGGGGGTAGGAAGGAGGGGGGGGGGGACGAGCGTCTCACCTGCGAGTGCGTCCGTCGCCGCGGATTCGCCTCCCGGGAGAAGCAGCGCGTGCATCCCTTGCATTGCGGGTCGACTGCCGCCCACGCGTCCGATCCCCTCCCCGGGCGGGGGAGGCGGCGCATTCCGGTCGGTCGCCCTTCCTTCCGCGCGACGACTCGGCGCGGCGGGCCAGCACTGGACCCCTCGGAATGGCGATGTTTTCGGGCCCGGGGCACGCGGAGCTGTCAAAACACGGCGACGAATGCGTCCGCTTCCGGGTACCTCCTTTCGCTTTCCGCCCGTTTCCATGGCACCCGGGAAGTCGATTTGATTTAAAAGCCGACCGCGACGGGACGGGGAACGGCGGTTTTATGGGTCTTCCGGGATGGAAAAGCGGGAAAGCGGAAGCCGGGATTTCCGCTCCGAATGATGGGGCGGCGCTCGATCGCCGGCCGCCGGAGGGAACGCGGGCGACCCGGGCGGGGCGCGTCGCCCCCGGCGACACCGAAGAGCAGCAAAGAAAGGGGGGATGGGAGGAGAGGAGAGCTGAAGAGGGGCCCTATCCCTCCCTCCGCGCTCGCGGGCTCGACGCGGACGGCGCGGATCGCCGCGGCGCCCGCAATCGACCGTCCCTCCTGCGGCGCGGAGAGGACGAGAACGCGCGCGGTCCATCCGCTCGTTTCCATGGAGCCGCGTCGCGAGCGCGCTGGGCGCGTGGTCGGCGGGCGAAGACGCGCTGCTGCCGCCTCCGCCCATTGACCACGCGGGCGCCGGACGGTCACCACGCGCGGCCGGCGACGCAGTCCCGGGGCCATTTGCGGTGCGCGGGCTCAGTTTCTGCGCGGGAGCATCACCGCCATCTCATCTCCTGGTGGCGGCGGCGCGTCTTCTCGCCGCGACCCTCCGGCGACCTCCGCCGAGACTCCTCCTCGGTCCAGGCGACGCCTTCCAGCGGGGCGAGCACCCGAAGACTGGCTCGAAATTAACGCCAGGTCCTCCGGCTCGGGTGTGGCGACCCCCTGCGGGGAGAAATCGGTCTCCGGGCACGACCGAGGGGGAGGCCTGCGCGGTGGGGAGTTTCCGGTGTCCCCGGGAAGTCACCCGAAGCGGCGTCCAGCGCAGCTGCAGAGCTCTGCCGTTCCGCACCGCTATCCGTCGGTCGTCCTCGCAACTCCTCCGCCCGGCCCCGTGAGGGACAACCGCCTGCGGTCGCGGGCCATGCCCCCGGTGGGCACCGCTGGCCATCCGACCGCAGCATGTTCAAGGCCGGGGGCCACGCCGTGCTCCCGCTGCGGCCGTCGCTCGTCCGAGAGCGCATCCTCGGGCAGGTCGCAGGGGTCAGCGGCCAGGCAAGTGCAGGGAAAAATGCCCTAGGAGGAAGCCGAGCGCCCGCGACCTCCTTGAAGTCAACCGTGGGCCGGGCGGTTGGCGCAGCTGCTCTGCGTCGTCCGAGCCGAGCGACCGGGAAGTCACTGAACCGTTCACCCGGGGCGGCGCGGGACCGTCGCGCGCCACCCGGAAGGTCGTCGAACGTGACGCGAGCGGGCGCGGTGCGTGGGGCCATCCCGGCGCCAGCGCAGGACGCGTCCGCAGGCACTGCGGAATCGGGCGCGCCCGTTCCGAGAGTACCTACCCAACCTGCGACCTCGGAAGTCTCGGGGTTGCCGACATCCTCGCCTGGGGACAGCCTCTCGTGGCCTTGCCAGGAAGGCCGGCGCCTCCCCCTCTACTCTTGGCGCTTCGTCGCTCGCGCCGTCTAACGGGAGGTTGCCGAGCAGCTAGCTTTGAGGGAGGTGACGAGAGCTGACCGGGCGGTTGCGTCCGCGTGGGCCGAGTCGCAGCGCGAGCGTCGCCGGAGGCGTCCCGGTGGAGTCCCCGCCATCTGAACGCTACGGCGCGGGCGCAGGCCCGCGGGCATCGAAGGGATGCAGGGAAGAGCGAGATGGGCCCCGTCGTGGCATCCCTGAACGGCGGAGGCGAAAGGAGTCCGCCCGTTGGTCTCCGTGGAGACGCGGACGCCCTGGTTCGACGTGGCAACGCGAAAGGAACGTATATCCTCTGCATCCACCCGCCGACGCTCGCCCGTGCGGACGCGCTAGCGTTGCCGCCTCCCCCCCATCCTCAACTGGGCCACGGAGGCGTGCCCGTGGCACTCCTTCAGCGCTCCGGCGAGTATGCACGGCTGGGCTGCAGCTGGAGCGCAGGCAACCGCGCGAGGTCAGCCGTTCCGAGAGCCCCGAGGCGGTGGCCGTACGCAGCCTCCTTCTGGCCTCTGTTCGCCGATGCAGCAGCGAGGAGGGCCGAAGGCGCCTCGGCGGAGTCGGGACCGTCGCCGGTCGCCCGCGGGATTCGGCAGGATGGAATTGGCGTCACCGCCCTCCCAGCACCAGACGTCAACGCTCCTGGCGGACGGAAGGTGCGCGAAAGGCGGAAGGGAACGAGTGCCCCGTGCGTGACGCCCTCGGCGAATGGCGGGAGCGGGTGGGGAGCGCACCGGAGGATCCCTCGGTCCCGGAGAAGGGCCGAAGGGCGTGCGGGGCGTGCTTGGGGCGCATGGAACGGACCCGTCGATCGGACCGCGGGTTGGCTGCCGTATTACGGCGGGGGGAAGGGGAAGCTGGGTGGTCACCGTCCACCTCATCGGAGACCAGCGCGCGCGTCCGTCCCTGCGTTCCCTTAAAAATGCGACGCGGAGCAGGTCTGCTGGCGGCCCTGCTGGCTTTCTCGCGCGTGGGGAGGGCGGAGGATCCTCGCCGAGCCTCAGGGCTTGCTGGTCGGTGGCGTCGCTGTGCTGTCGAGGTGCCGACCGTTCGGAGGGGGTGGGGGACGACCGCTTTCCTGGCAACGACGGGAAGGCAGGCGAGGGCGCCGGGGATGCCCGCGCTCGTTTCGGTCGCAGCCTCCGCCGCCGCGGGGGACGCCCAGCTGCAGCGCTCCCGCGTTCCCGGGACGGCATTCCTGGAGTTCCTGCCGGGCGCCAGGGGAGCAGCTGGCCTCAACGTGCGAGGCCGTTGGCTCCCGGCTTTTCTTCGCCTGCTGACGTCCGGGACTCCGCGTCTCCCGGCGGGGATCTCGGGGCGCCAATGGGAGTGCCCGGCCGCGCGCGGGGTAGGCGGCGGCCCTTTCAGGGTGTCCGCGTGATGGATGGGGCGCCAGGAATTCTCCACGTGCGCGTGAGAAGGGGGAGGGGGAGCCCACGCGTTCCGGCATGACGGATCGCCTCCCGCCCGAGGGATCTTGGAATTCGCAGCCTTCTGTCCCCCGGCATTCCTCCCCATCGCGCGCTCGCCTCCGCGTCGCCCTTGGTAACACGCCGCGCGAGACGGATGCGCCAGGCGCAGCTTTCCGGGATCGATTCGGCGTCCGGGAGGACCCCCGCGCTCGCGGACGGGGAGGGCTTCCCCGCGGATCGAGTTCCTCCCTCTTGAATCGATCGGCAGCTTCCCTACGGCATGCCGGCTGCGGGAGGAGGCAACCCGATCCCCTCGAGGACCGGGAGCGCCCCCTCCCTGTTTGCTCTGGTTGCCAGGCAGCACGCTCGATCGATCGACGGCGCCTAAAGAGGGGGCGATCGCGCGGGGTCGGGTTGCAGGGGCGGTCGGGGAGCGTCGGTCAGCTGGTCGCCTAGCGCGCCGTCCTCGCTCTGGTGCGGGCGCCTCGGTCGGTTTCCGCGTTTCGTCGGAGCTCCAGCAGAGCCGGTTCTCTGAAGGTCGCTCGCGCAGCGTGAGCGGCGCCATCTCGTCCTTCGATCCCGCCGGCTTCGCCCTGGGGACGGATCTGACCTCCGCGGTGGCCATTCCGGGGAACACTTCAACGTGTCCTGGTCTGCGCCACGGCGCCGCCTCGGTCCACCCGTCGCTTTTGCAGAGGGGCGGTCGCGGGGCGTCTCCGCGTCGGTCACTTGCACGCGCTGCGACGCCCGGGGGTGCCTCGCGACCGACCGAGGGGGACGCGCGCGGTTACGTCGATCGTGCAGCGCCCCAGCAGGAGCGTGGAGGAGGGTGACTCTGCGGGGGAGGTCAGGCGGCGTCTTCCAACCCGGTGAGCGTGGGAAGGCGCAGTCGCCCTCGCGGCTGCCGGAGGCTCCTCCAGCGTCCCGCTTTTGCTCGCGCCGTTTCGTAGCAATCGCGGGCCGACTGACCACTGTCGCCTTTTCTGCGCAGCGAATGGTCCCCATGTTTGCTGTTGGGATTGCCGCGTGCCGAGGTGGGCGAGGCGGATGACAAGGTTGTCTCCCGTTCGCGGGTCGGTCAGCTGGGCACCGCCTAGCGCCAGAGAAAGGCGTGGGCGTCCACGTGTAATTCGTTGCGCTGCCCAAAGGAAAGCGGATCGCCACCGTGCGCTCCCGCGACTGGAGGACGCGCACTGCTTGGAGACGGTTGCCACGAATGCGGCGGTGCCAGAGGGAAGGCCGCTCTGGTCCACGGGCAGCATGGCTTCCCGCTGCGGGAACGCGGTCGATCGACCCCTCTTGGACCACCCGCGGGTGACCTTGCGGAGAAAAGGTCGGAGCGGCTCACGTAGCATCGCTGACACGTGACCGTCGCTTCTCGTGGAGAGACGTGGACTGTAGCACGGTCAGTCGCACGATTGCCACCCGGTTGCGCCGGGGCGTTTATTTCAAAAATACACATTACATGGGAACAGTGGTCGGACCGGCGGTCCAACCACGCAGAACTTAAAGGTAGCCTGCCGAGTCATCGGTTCGTAGAACAGTGCGGTCCGCCTCGGCAGCAGAGGGGAGGGGGGCAAGCAAATGAAAAAAAGGAAAGAAAAAATAAAGAGAAATAAACGTTGGGGGATGAGGGAAGTGATCGTTGCCTGCTGGAGCGGATCCTTTGCATCCTCTGCAGGATTCCGGCAAGATGTTCCTGTATTGAAATGTCGAGGTGGGACCATCGCGTCGCCATTCTGATGAGAAGGACGACGACGAATTGGATGGCATCCCTATCGCTGGGTCCTCCTGTTGCCTGGCTGCATGCAGCGTCGATCCCGCTTAGGCAGCACGGGGCTTCAAGCGAGGCTTGCGGTTCAAGTGCGTCGCGGACGAAGAGGGGTTCCAGAGTATCCATGGTATTTTCTCCAGGGGTTCCCAGGGTCGCGGCGAAGTGTCCCCAGAGGGATCGGAGGGCATCCCAATTCACTGAGTGATGGGAGAGTGATTCGTGCTCCCCGCATCCGACACAGTTGGGGACCCCAACACCCCGCGTCTATTGATGACTGCAGACCTCAGAGCAGGACGAACGGCGTCTTCTGCTTCCACTTGAATGGGAAAGTGCGGATGTTGATGAGCACCGGGGGCCACTTCGGATGTTCCAACGGAACATTCAGCAACGCGGCCCAGCGCAACAGACCACGGGGTGGTGCACTCGAGGCCTCGCAGCGTCTTCGAGCAGGCCCGTCTTCCCCTCGCCCAGTTCTTTCTCCCTTCCTGAGATGGTCACAGTGACCAATCATTTCGCCGCGATTCTGCTGCGCAGATGTTCTCTGGGGGAAGGCAGCGCTGCAGCGCGGAAGGTTCTTCGTGCCCACGGCCAGCCTCTCGAGGGCGCCAGGGCCTCTTCCCATCGGCTCAGTCGGGGTGTGCGCCGCTCTCGAGGCGACCCAGGTCATCTCAACGGGCGACGACGACCCTCGGGGTCAGCGGACGCGGGCGACGCCAAAACGAGAGTCTCTGGCGCGTTCCTCCTCCTCGCCTCCTTTCCGAGTTAACGTGCCGGGAGGCTGCGCGTGGCTTCCGCTTCCGGCGGTCCGACTGGGCGCTCACCGCCCCTCCTCCGCTGCCTCCGTCTGAGCCTCCATGGACGCGGCCCGTGTGGACACGGGCTCAGGTCGCCCATCCGTTCGGCGTGCTGCCTGCCGTCGCACGCTGCTGCCACGCCCTGCAGGCATCCACGCGGATTCCGCCCCCCGTGCCACCCACCGCCAGAGCTCCCCGAGCGACGACGACGCGTCTGTCGTTGCAGCGGCGAGGGCGTACGGCGCCCTGCAGACGAGCCACGGCTTGCAATCGGAACGTCTCCTCGGATGCTACTGCCGAGTTGGCACCCGAGCGAGCGGCAGTCTCACGTGTCTGCGACGAGCCTCTTCCTGTGGACCACGCGCCTACCGGGCGTGGGCGTGAAGCCACCGTCCCGCATACCGATAGGGGACCTCGCCAGAGCGCCCGGGGGGGTCGGCAGGGGCGCCCTGTCTTCCGCGTGTCGGCTCAGTGCGGGCGGAGGAACGCGCACGCGCTGAGGCGGTCGAGGACGTCGTTGCCATGTATGAGGTTGTCGCCATGCCTTCTGTCCGCGTCCCGAACTCGCGAGGGGCCGGCGGAGGCTGGTCGCTCGCGCGCGTCGCGCTTCGTCGCCCGTGCGTGGGAGGGACGGATGTTAGCGCACGGGACAAACGAAGGCGTGGTCGCTCCGTTCCCGCCTAAGCGGCAAGCGGGCGGCTGTTTCCTGGCAACCGGGAAGGTTGCCAGCAGCGCGGACGATGGAAACGCCGGGGTTTCCGGAGAAACCGAGTTTTCGTCGGCAACGGTGCCTTTCGTGGGGATGCGTCTCCAAGAGCGCCCTACGGGAGCGCGCCTCCTGCGCCACGTAGGGCCTGGAAAGGTGGGCCGTGGTGCTGCTCGAGTAAACTCGGCGCTCAAGCTCGATTCCGGGGAGCGCTGGGAATGCACGCTGGTGGTTTCCCAGACGACGGACGTGGAGAGGAGGCCGAGGCGATGGTGCGCGCGTGCGCGCTCGGCCCTCCCGGATGGTGAGTGGGCGCCTGGCAGCGAGCGGTTGGCGTTCCCGTCCTTGGTCGGCGCGCTGCCGCAAAATGGGGTCGAGGAGAGCCGCAACCCGCGCGAGCGGCTGGTCAAGCCGCCCGCGGGCGGAAAGGGAAGGCAGGCGTATGCGGCGTCAGGCGGCCACTCAGGGAGATGGTCATCGAGGAGGATGGGCGTTGGGCTCGGTGCCATCGATGGAGCCACTTCGAACGATCGGGCGCTTCGCGGGTGCAGACCGAGTTGCCCTGCTCTGTTGGCTCCTCCTTCGCCGGTCGCCTCCCTAGTGTCCAGCCGCGTGGTTTAAGAAGATGGGGCGAGCTGCTCGGCATTCGATTGGATGACCTGAAGTGGCCCCCGGTTCTACTTGGATCCAGGATTCTTCCCCTGAAGTGGCAAGAATCGGCGCTTCTGTGGCTGCATTGGGGTCTACCCTGCAACGCGCGCCGCTTCCACTGGACGCGGGGAAGAGTAAATCCTGCGTGTGCCAGGTATGGGGAGCGGGAGTCGCTCCCCCACCTCTTAGTTGACTGCCCTGCCGTCCGGATTCTTTGGGATCCTCTTAGAACGGCCCTTGGGATACCGGATGGCGGCAACCCCAGAGGCGTGCACAGTCTTCTTTTCGTGCGAGACGCCCTCAGTCCAGCCGCAGCCCTGGCTGCACTTTGCTGCATTCGTGGTATCGTGGCTGCCTGGAGTGATGCCGAAGATGAAGATTGCATCGTGAGGGACGTCAACGAGTATGCTGTTCGCTTCCTGCAGAGAGCTACCCGATGGCCCCATCTGGGAAGATTGAAGATGGAACTCGAAGGCATCCTGCAAAGGATGGGCCCTCCCAGCAGTTGTATGTGATCCCTTCCCGGCCCTCCAAACTCTTTTTGTTTTTTTCTTAATTTTATTTTATTTTTTATTATTTCTCCCCCATCCCTTCCACTGCCGAGGAGAGCCACACCGGGCTGCGTCCCGGTGTCCCGGCAGGTCCGGAATTGCGTGGCCGTCAGTGGGGCCTTGTACCACGTTCTTTAATGACAGAAGAAATGTTTTGATAAACGTCCCGGCGTACCCGGGTGGCATCGCCGGTCGCCTCCCTGCCCCACCTGCTAGTGGACTGCGCTGCCCTCCGGCTCCTGCGGGAATGTTTCTCGACGACCCTCCGGATCGTGGTCGGCAGCCGCTCCAGGGACGTTTTACGGCTTCACTTTGTGAGCGACGCCCTGCAACCAGCCTCGGCCCTGGCAGCATTTTGCTGCATCCAAGGGATTGTGGCTGCGTGGAGCGCAGCCAGCAGAAAAAGCAGCGAAAGGGACGCCATCGTACACGCAGCTCGCTACCTGCAAATTGCGACCAGATGGCCCCACCTGGGAGGTATGCGCAGGGACCTCGACGGCATGCTGCAAAGGATGGACCTTCCCCCCAGCTGTCTGTGATCCCTTCCCGGCCCTACGAAGTGTTTCTTTTTTTTTTTGTTTCTCTTTCTTTTTCTTTTTCTCCATCCCCCTCCGCTGCCGAGGACCGTCAAGCCGGTCTGCCTACCGGCGACGCGGCAGGTCCCGCGATGTGTTTGCCTCAGTGGGTCCTCGTGCCACGAATGTACAGATGAGTTTTAAATGAACGCCCCGGAGGGACCGGGTGGCATCGCCGGTCGCGTGTGTCCCTGGACTCCTCCGCGTTATCGCACTGTGCGTCCAGAGTTTGCCAGTGGGCGCGGAGGAAGACTTATCAAGACGCGGACCGCTCGCCGCGTGGCAGAGGGCGTTGAGCAACAGCGATGGCGCCGCGTCCGCGTCCGCGCGCGTCGCTGTCTCGCTGATCTTTGGCGCCGTTGACATCGGGGAAGAGGAGTGTCGTCGTCGCTCACCCCGGGGGTGTGAGGACCCGCTGAGCTCCCGAATCGGTTAGGTTGGTCGGAATAGGTCTTCTCCTGACCGCGAATGACCCGGCGGCTTCCGCAAGGGCGAAGGGAAGGCGCCTTGCCTCCAGACGGATGATCAGAGAAGATCGCCGCAGGGTCCGACTCTCACTGAGCGGCTGCGAGGAGGCGCCAGCAAGGCTTCGCGCGAACGCGGCCCCGGATTTCGGCTCCTTCGCGGTGCGCCGCCTCCCGTCGTCCGTTCCTGTCTCGCCGTGCGAAGAGAGTTCGCAGCGTTGCGAGGCAGAGGTGAAGGACGGTGGGGGTCTCCTGGAATAGCGGAGGGCTGACGGCAAGGAGGTCCACGTTCCGGGTGGCATTTGCCGAATCCGTTAGCGCCCGGTTCGGACGGAGCCACTTGGAAGGTCCCGAGTTAGCTCCGCGCGCCGCCATGCGATGCGGACGTAGTCGACAGCGGGATCACGCCAAGGCAGCGCGTCGGGAATCGTTCGAGGTGAACCGCCGCTAGGAAGACGCGTGCGTCGGGGAGCCCCTGAGGGCGTGGCGTCGAAGCTCTTCGCCTCTGCCCTCAGACGCGCGCGGTCTGTAGCTCTGGCGGCGGGCGCTGATGGCTCGCTGGCACCCCGCGAGCGGCCAGGTGGCGACGAAGAGCGCACGGGGATTCGTCGGGAATGCTCGGACGGCTCATTGCGCAAAGACAGCGTTGCGCCGCGGAGGCAGAAGGCAGCTGGGGAAGATCGCTGGAAATGCTGCTTTCCTCGTCAGGGTGCGCCAACGCCCCCGTTGCGATGCCGCTGCTGCGACGATGGCTGCTTAGGCAGAGCTTAGGCTATTTGGCCGCGATTTGCTGGAACGCGCCTCCGTCATCCGTCATTGCCGGTTACCACGTCAACGGCCGCTCGTTTGCTGGGCGCGATCGCTCCCGTCGCTGCAGATTTCGGCGCCTCGTCGGTGGCTCGAGGGGGTTGGTCACTGCAGTTGGAAGGGTCGAGAGCCATCCGGCAGCGGAAACCCGCGCGGCGGCAGCACCAACCCACAGGGTCGAGTGGAGCGCGCGGGTCATCCGCGCCTTCTGCGTTTCCCGGGAAGATTCCAACGCGAGGGAGTCCGCGCCGTTGGCGCCGCTCGGGGGCGTGGCGATCCTCAGCGTATGAAGTTCGTGTCGCGCGAGGCGGTCTCCTGGCGTGACGGGTGGGAGAAGGCGGAGATCGCGTTCGCCTCCGTAAGAGCTGCCGGGATTCTCCTGCAAGGACGCCCGGCGGCGAAACGATCTCCAACGGGTGCCGACCGGCATCGCCAGAGACGCGAATGGGCAGCAGCGAGCTTCAGATGAGCACCGGGTGCCCTTAGGCGGAGTCATTTTGACCTCACCCAGAGACGCTCGAGAGTGACACTTCGAGGCCGAAGACGGAAGGGTTCACTATGTCCCGAATTCTCGGCGCCTGCCTGGGCTGCAACGCTGGCGCACAAGTGGCGCTAGCCAACGCCTCTAAAAGTTGAATCTGCGCCGGTACGTGGCCACGGTGCCGCTCGGTTACCGGTGCAACAGTTGGTCTGACGACGGCTCTCTGCGCGGGCAGCTCCCTCTGAGGTGAACTCGTGGGGAAGTGGCTGACACCTGCGAGCCGTGACGCGCGCGGCTCCACACTCTCGACGGACCGAGGGCTAACGCCGCGAGGCTCCAGGGGGCACCTTGGAGCCTCGGGGCGCCGCACTCCGCTCGGAGGCGGCAGGCGGATGCGCGCGTCGTTCGGGCGGGCAGACGGTTGCTGCGCGACCATCCGCGCTCTCCGTCCGTCCGGGTGCTCGGCCTGCGACGGCCTTTCAAGGAGTCCCTGCCATGAGGTCACAAGCCGGTGCTTATGCGTGGTTACCGAAGGGGGCTCTGCATTTTTCGCGGGATTCCACTGTCGCGCCGCTGACCTCTCCCGTGGACGCATTTCCGCCGCATTTCTCTCGCTCCGTCTGTTCGCTCGCGGCCTCCGGAGGTTGCCGATGGCGCTGCGCGTCGCCTCGTTCGGATCGCTTCGACTGCTCGTCCCCTGTTGCTGGTCAGGAGCAATGCGGCCGGCAGGCGGCAGGGCGTGTCCGACCGGAACGTCCCGGGAGGCTTTTCCTGGCATCCGTGACAGCGGACCGGGAGTCGCGACGATGGACGAATCGCTCCGAGGCTCGCTCATTCTCCTTGATGACGCGGATCCGCGCGTGGCGCAATGAAAGAGCCGGGAGGCGGAAGCGCAGGCGGGGAAGGCGCCCTCCCGCTGCCGGGGCGGCGGTGCGCCGTCAGCGGAAGGCGCGGTCCACCGACGGGGTGAAGCGAAGAGATCTGGAAGTGGGGAGTAGCAGGGAGAAACCCTTCTGCGGGGCGCGCCTGCACGGATGGGAGGAGCGTCGGACGGCCGCTCGAGCCTTCCTCCGGCAGATGTCGCGCGACGAATAGCCTCTGTCAGGGTGTCCCTCTGGTGGCAGGGAGCGCGGAAGGAAGCCGGCGGCGTCCCGATCTCGGGACCTGGCTCGCCCCTCGGGAATCCGCGGACAGGCCGCCTGTCTCCGGAAGAGCCTTCATCGAAAGGCAGGCGCCGCCTGGGAAGCGGTAGCCATGCGAAGCGAGGGAGCATGCTCGGGGGGGGAAGGGGGGCCGGGAACGCGTCCTCCGTCAGCTGCTGTAATGCAGAGGGCCAGAGTAGCGGCCGGACGGGTCAATCTTTCCAGGCAGCGAAGGGATTGCCCTCGGGGCCAGCGCAGCCGCGAGACTCCGCGCCATCTCCGTGAGCGGACGGAGCCGACCGTCGCTCTCGAACTCGGGGAGCATCCGAGCGGCCAAAGAGTTCGCCACCGCCTGAAGGACGAGGGCCAGGTGGGACGCCCCTCTCCCCTCGCGCCTCTTTCCCTCTTTCCCAGCTGAATCGCCCGCCGGCGTTCTCATACCAATACATCCGGAAGAGTGCGCGGGCGGACAGCGTCGCTTTACTTCCCTTCGGGAGAAGAAAATTCCGGGCGCCTAAAGGACGAGGTCTGTCCACCTGCCTTTCCCCCTCGTTGCCGTTGGCGCCGCAGGACAGGCCCGCTCCCGGTAGCTGTCTGCCGGCTGCGGAACGAACCTCCAGGCTCCGTCAGCAGGGACGTCGAAGATCTCCTGGCACTCGCCTGCGCCCTCCGTAGAGGGCGTCTGTCCCCGCCCTAGGATGCGCTGCTTACCCGCGGGGCGGACGTGGGAGCACCCGCTGCTTGCTGGGCGAGGGTACACGGAGGATGTGCAATCACATCGAGACTTTATTTGCACCGTTTGCGGACCCACGCGCCACAAGTGGGGGACCCGGGGCGGTGCGTTCGGGAGGGATGATGAATCCGTGCTCCCGGGACCCCCGACGGCGAACGAACGGGCCCTCGAGGTAGCGGACAGGACATCCTCTTTGGCGAGTCATCCTCCGGTTCCGGGGTGCCTCGATCCCCTTCACTTCATGGAGTTCATCCTTATCCACGAGCTGCCGGAGTTGGTCGAGGTCACGCGGTCGATGGCCGTCGCCTTGGCGGCGCCTCCGTTCTCCTTGCGCCCCACGTAGCTGCGGTAGGTCTTCTTGACCTTCCTGAAGACGCTCCTCTTGCACACGAAGATGATGAAGATGACCACTCCCTGGAAAGAGAGAGGGCAGCGCGGTGAGGGTGACCAGCTCGAGGGGACGAGGTGGGGGCGCGCCGGCGCGGCCCGTCCGCGGGCACCGAAAGCGTTCGCGGCGGCGACTTCGCATGCGCCGACCTAGCGCCGTGAGGTCGCCGCATCGGCGTCTCATTCCTAGCCCAGTGGCGGCAGCCGCCCTTTCCGGGAGAGGGCGGCAGCTTCCGGTGGTCGCGGGGCGGCGCGCGAGTGGGAAGACGACAACGCCCTGCAGCACGGTACGGTCGGCTTCCTTCGCGGAGGAACGCAGCCGGAGACGGAAGGAAGGAAAGGCATGCGTCCCGCCGTTCGGTCGCGCCCCGCCCTCGGTCAGCCCTCCTCGCGCCCCGTCCGAGCGACTTCCTGCTGCACCGCCTCGGGCGTGTGCGGCGTGGGACGAAACTCGCGCCTCCTGTCGCAGGCCTGCCCGCCGGTTTGCTCCGCGGCACTCCGCAGGGCTGCCGACTTCGGACGGTAGATCACCTCTGACCCCGCACCGGAGATCCTCTCCCGTACGCCGAACTTTCGGTTCGTCCGTGATGCGTCGTCGTCTCCGCCTGAGCCGAGCGTCCGGCGGACGCGCATTTGGCAGCCCGTCCCCTGTCCCTCCTCGTCCAGGGAAACGGGCGGAGGTGGCAGCGCGCGACCCTTCCGCCGGCCGGTGCGGCGACCACCGTCCTGGGAGGAACCAAGCTTCGCGCGGGCACGCGCGCGCCCGCCGGCGCCGGCCCCTTGGTCCGCGCGCGCCTTTTGCACCTCCCTGAACGGCCCCCCTGCGCGCATCTCGCAAAACGCGCCCTGGACGCCGCGCGCGGATGCGCCCCTTGAACGGCGGCCGCCTCCCCCGCTTCCGTCCCTGCCGCCCTGCGCTTTCGGCTTTCTCGGCAAACAGGGCGTCGCCTTGGAGACAACGGATTGCGTTCCGGCGGTCGCCCGTCGCCCGCTTTCCCCCGCCGCGAGGAGGTTCCATTTGGCCGCGATTCGCTGGAACGCGCCTCCATCATCCGTCATTGCCGGTTACCACGTCAACGGCCGCTCGTGTGCTGGGCGCGATGGCTCCCACCGGAAATCCCGTCGGCTTGGCTTCGCCCCTGATTGAGCTCTCCCGCTGCCACCTGCTGCACTTTGGCGCTGAATGAGAGCGCTGCGGAGGTTGATTCCGCATCCAGCATCTTCCCGGTAGCGTCTCCGGGGCGACGTGCGAGCGCTCCAGAGAACACTTCGCGCCTCTGCGGCGAGCGGGAACGCGCGCTCTCCGCACGTGCATGCGGGCGGCGCGGCGGTCTGGCAGGAGATTCGCATGCCGCGCGCGTCCGCCAAGCACCGGAGCGCGCTCGAGTGCAGGAGGCGGTTGCTCGGCAACGAGCCCCACGTGTGCTGCCGCCACCGCCGCTCTACCGCAGGCTCTACGCCAGCTTCCTTCTCGTGCAGCGCGCGGGCAAATCGCCCCATTCGTCTGGGAGGGTGCGGGGGTTAACAGGTTGAAGTGGGCGGCATGGCCGCACCTCCGTAGCAACGGGCACGTGCGGATGAGCGCGCACCCGACTGGCGTTCCTCCCTCGGCGGGGGGAGGGAGGGAAAAGGAGACTTTGTTTGTCCAGCGGGATTTATTGGGAATCTTGCGAGATGATCGCGGCTGCAGCGAACCGCCCGTCTCGCGCGGCGGGACCGGAGGTAGAGTGGACGGCGCCCTTCAATACGAGCATGTTCGCGCCCGCTCCCACTCCCGATTTGCAGTTCGCCCCCCCCCTCCCTTTTCCCATTTTTCGACGGAGGGGAGGGGGAGCAGCGGCGGCGTCCGGCGCCAACCTGTGGAATTCACCCTGAGAGCCTTCGTGGCGCCGAGCAAGCAACCGTCGGATGCTGTAGATGGCAAGGAGCAGTCGGTCGCGCGGAAGGGGCGGGATACGGGCAGCCGGGATGAGAGGGCGCATTCGGTGGAGGCGCGTTCCCGTCGCCTCCTCGGCTGGCGGGAGCTCCGAGGACCCCGCACGTCCTCCGGATGACGTCTCTCGTGCCCAGCGCCGGCGAAGCGCGCAGCAACCTCCACGGCCGCTGCGGGCGTTGCGCACTCACCTGCAGGGCGTTCGCCATGTCCGTGACGTACCAAATTTGCGGCGGCCCCACTTTCGAGGAGATGACTTCAGACACCCACACGAGGCCCATTATGAGGAAGAGCTTCAAGTAGATGAGAGCCCTGGAAAGAAATTGGTCGCTGCTTCGGGACGCTGGTCGGGAAGTTTCCCGGGACTCCCCTCCCCCCCCCCCCCCAGTTGGGAATCGGCGCCACCCGGGACCGCGCGGCGACTGCACGCTCGCACTTGCCCACGCCTTATCGAGAAGACGACGCGGCGCGCCCTCCCTCCTCGCGGAAAGCGTCCCTGCCGCCGCAAGGGAAAGCGAAGGACGCGTTGCAAAGTGGCGCGGCGAGTCGACCTTCGCTCTGGAGGTAGGCTGGCTTCCCGGCGCGCTGGAGCGCCGTCTTCGCTTCCGCCTTCGGCCACCCTCATTCCGAAGAGCGGGCAGACCCGAGTACGGGAGTTGCGCTTTCGCGTCTCGACCGCGGCCGCCAGGCGGTTCAGCGGATGCTGCGACCGAGGTCGGGTGAAGAAGGGGGAGCAGGCAAAAGAGCGCCCGCGAGGCCACAGGAGCAGTGGCGCGCTCTCTCGCCCGAGCCGTGACCCTCGGAGCGTCCCATTCACGGCGGGAACGGAGGTCTCCCGGGGGGCGACCCGCTCGCCAGCAGCAGTCCGCACTGCGGGTCGGCTGCGACCTCGGCGTCGCTTTCCGCCATCCGCCGCGGGATGGCGCTCGCCTTGCTCTTCGCTCTTCGGCCCGCTGCGCGTCCGAGCGCTCTGCCCGTTATCCGTGGAGAGCGGGTCCCGCGGATGCGATGGCACCGCTTGGCAGGGACATCCCCGTCTAATCCTGAAGTTTCTTCGTCCTTCGTTCCGAAGGGCACTCCCTGGGCCGTGGTCTGCGTCTCACACTCGCCGCTCCCTCGAGGTTCTTCCGACCGCGTTGTTCGACCTCCTCCGCTGCACGGGGCGCTCCGAGGAATGATCGCGACCAGAGTAAGCAGCCATCCAAGGGCCTGACCAGAGGCGCACGTACCTGCGGGTGCAGCTGCTGGCAACACCGCGGGCGTCTGTCCCCGGGAGCTGAGAGACGCGAAGAGCGCGCGAGAGGCCGCCGTGAACTGGTCGTTCACTGGGAAAGCGCCTCGGGCGGCGGGGAGTCCTCGGGTCTCGCGCTAGTCGCGTGGCGGCGGGGACGCGGAAACTCGGATTCTCGCGGAAACGCCTCCGACGAGAGAGGCGCCCCGCTTGCGGCGGCGCTCCTTCCGCTTCGCGTCGCGAGAGGGTCGCGAAAGCGCGATTTCACGCCAGGAGCGGGCGCCACCGGATCCACCGCCCGGGCGCTCATGGCCGGCTCTCCCCCCGACGCTGCAAAGGGGCTGACGCTGACCCCTCCGGTTGCACGGTGAGCAAGGCAGCCGACAGCTCCCCGGGAAGCGGCGGCGGGGGTGACCTGCGCGCGCCCCGTGCGGCATGGGCGGGGTGGGTGAAGAAGCAGAATCGGCTGTCTTGACCTGTTCCTGTTCTTATGCGAACGCACCATGATTGTATCCTTGCACGCTCTCTTCAGCCGAACCGCCGTCATCAGGAAGTAGGCGATGTTGGCGAGCAGCAGGACTGCGATGGGCCCGTAGAAGTAGACGAAGGCCGACATGCTGTCCGCCCCGAACTCGAACCAGCAGCGCTGCACGCCGATGTTCGGCTTCGGGACGAAGTCCGGGATGGTGTCGACGTTGTCGGCGACGATCACCACAATGGAGATGACCAGAGGGCAGCCCCACGCGTAGCAGCAGTAGCCGAGGAAGCGGCGCGTGTCGCTGCGTCTTCTGTGTCCAGAGTGCAGCACCCTGGCGACGAGAGAAGAGAAGGGGCGTCAGTCAGCCAGAAGGAGGGCACAAGCAGGGGTGCACGGAGCACCACGGGACGCCGGCCGGCCGTCGCGACAGGCGATACGCCTGCGCCTACGCTATCTCGCGGTTACCATGGCGGTCTTGCGGGAGGGTAGAAGAGGCACCACCGCAGCCGTCCGCTTTCCTGGAGACGACGAGCAATTCGCGGCCCGCGATCGTCCGACGGCAGCGCTGTCACCGTAGCCGCGGTTCCGCAGCCCCAGGATACGCCCGGCGCCCGGGACGAGCCGCGGAGCGGGGAATCGTCCGCTCCCGTGGGTAGTCCGTGCGGTAGTCGCCAAGCGGCATCGAGAGCGACCCGTGGGGAGGAGCTGTGGGTCGACGCGCGCGCGCCGGGGAGAACCAGCCGAGGTCGGCTTCCCGCGCGTCAGGGCGGGCCCTCCCCCCTATTCTCGAAGGACGAGCCGAACGAGGGACGGACGGAAGTCCACGAATGCGAGCGTCCCCGCCTGCGGACGCAAACTGCGCGTTTGAAGGCGGCGGTCGTCGCCCTTTCCGTTCCGCCATTTGCTCCTCCCGGGACAATCGCGAGGTGTCCGGTACCAGACGAACGTCCGTTTGCACGACTTCCATTTCCGCGGACGTTGGGAGGACTTTCCCGTCCGCGTTCCATGATGTCGGAACGACCCGCGGCCCGCCCCTCCGGAAGAACGGGGCGCGAGCCTGCTCGGCCGAGACTCACGTGACGCAAGACGGGAGACGAAGCCGCCGCATCCACCCCCGAGGGCGGCCCAGTGCCGCCTGCTGGGAATTCTCCTCGGTAGCAAGCGGTAGGAGGTTGCCACGCGCCGTTTCCCTTGGCGACCGCCGAGAGGAAACGTTTTCCTGATCCCGACCTCACCCTCCGGGAAGACGGACCGCACGTCGACCCGATTTCCCCATCCCTTGTGCGCGCTAGGAATGTGCACCTGCCCCGCCAGCTCTTGGCCTCGGCAACCGAGCATCCTCACGCGGGAGGAACGAATGCTTCATGCTCTCTCATCCTCCTTCCCCCTACGAACCCGACCACGGAACTTCCCGTAAGGAGAGCTGCCGCAGGGAACCTCCGAGAAGGCGGCGGCCCCGACCCCGAGTGCCAGTGGCAGTTGGTAAAATCCGCTGGTCAACGCGTGAGGGGTCGACTCGTCATCGGTCGGGTCGCCCGCGAAGGGAGGCGGCGAGGTCGAAAGCGTTCTTCTGGCGCGCGTTTGCCAAGGCACACCATCCGACCGTCGAGAGTGGAGATCAGCTCGAGTGTGGACAGGGTTCGCGGCATGGCTGCTTTCGTCCTGGCAAGGAGGACGACTCGGCCGCTGGCCAACTCTCGGACGAACCATCTTGAAGCCGTTGCACGTCAGCCGAGCTCCGGGATTCGCCCGCCACGGTCGTGCCCCGGATGGCTTTGCTGACCGAGAGGTCCACCCGCATCGCAGCTGGGCGCAGGGCGAGTCGGAGCAGACAGATCATGTCCGGAGGATGACCGGGACGGGGCAGATTTCGACGGAAGGTCATAGCCATACTGCCGCCGCACTCGCATGTTTTCTTCTCGGTGGCCGCCGCGCGCAGGTCAGAAGCGAACTGGCGGTGTCGTGCGCGGAGCGAATGGCGCGTTGTCACCGTCCTCCTGGCCACCATGCCGGTTGTCAGGGCGGGGCGCACCGGGGTCGTACTGACATCGCGGCTTCTTCCGTGGCCAGCCGAGCGAGCAGCCGCCGCCTCGAGGAGCGTTCCGGTGTCCCGGGGCGACGTCCGCGCCAAGATGACCGACACCCTCGCGGGGAGTTTCAGCGGTCAGCTGCTGCCGCCTCTGAACTTCCGAAGGGCAGCGCAGCTGCGGTCTTCCAGCGGGACGCGGCGCGGTGTGCTTTGGGGCGATTCGGTCCAACAGGATCCATCCGTCCGCCCTCGCCATCCTTCCACGCGCAGGACGAAGCGACGATAGGCGCGAGCGGAGCGGGCGTTCCGGAAGGGGGCGCCGCGCGGTGCGTGCGGCTCCAGGCGGCCAGAAAGCGCCGAAGAGGCCGAACCGCACGCCGCGAGGCGCCGCGCGTGGCGTCCCGGCAACGCGTACAGGTCCCCCCCTCCCTGTCGCCCACTCCCGGAGATTACTTTTATCTGCTTCGTTATCTCCCGGTGGGGGAGAGAGGCGAACGACGCGCAGGAACCGCCGCGGCTCCCGGAGAGCCCCGACGGAGGCGCACGGCAGCGCGGCGGGAGGGGACCGCGGGGTTGACCCGGCAACCGCCGCGCATCAAGGGTGCGGGAAGGAGGAGGAGGCTGTCTGGAGGGTTCGCTGCCGGCCGGGAGCACGGGACGGGGGCGGGAGGTCGAGAGCTCTCTTGCGTTGCGCTTCGGCCCCCGGAGTGTCCTCGGATGCCCCCGGAGGGTGTCGAGGACGCTGCGCCTGAGGAAGGCCTCCGGACGTGCCGGCGGGAGGGACGAGGTCACGCGCTACTTACGTCAGCGTCCGCCAGATGTCAAAGCACATGACGTTCAGCCAGAAGAACGTGGAGAGGAAGGCGAAGAGCAGCGTCACACCTGGGGACACACGTGTACGTGTACATGGCCGTGTACGTGCCGACGAGTGTGCGTACGCGGGTCGTCGGAACGCGGGCGCCACCCTTCGGAGGCGAGGTCGAGTGGGAGGTCACGCTCCGGGCGCCCATCGGCGGGAGCGAAGGCGCCGGCGAGGAAGGGCGGCGCGCGCCCTTCCGCAGCGGTCATGCGGGGACTGACGCATCGCCGGCAGGCAGGGTCGCCCCTGCGTGCCTGCAGCGAGCTGTGCGCGGTTCGTGTCGAGGGGCGTGTGGACGTGCCCTGGGCGGCGGCCAGCGCCTGCGAGGGCGAAAGCGCGCGCGGCAGAGTGACTTACCCAGCGTCTTGCAGGACGTCTTGGCGAAGTAGCCGGAGATGAGCTGAGCGACGATGAGGCAGAGGAAGGCGAGCAGCAGGCTGAGGATGTAGGCCATGAGCGTCTTGCCGTGAACGTTCCTGAGCTCGACGACGACGGAGTAGACGAGCAGGGTGATGACGAGGAGGATGGCGGAGACGGCCATGCAGACTGGGTAGAGGACGTTGACCCACCTGGGCGGCTCGCCCACGAAGGACTCCTCGCAGTAGGCGGCGACCAGGTAGTGCTGGGTGGCGTTGACGAAAGTGTCGATGCAGAACTTGCCGAAGGGGAAGGTGCGGCTGCCGGTGGGCAGGTACAGGCCGCCTCCGGGCAGCACGTAGAAGACGTCGTCCGGGTCGAGGGGATCGGTGCTCAGGATGTAGCCGTCCTTCACGCAGACAGGGGTGTGGTTGATGACCTGGAAGTCCTCGGGCGGGACGTGCACGGGGTGGCCCCTCTTGTCCTTGAACTCGAAGGTCAGCTCCACTTCGACCAGGGCGCACGAGTCCGAGTTGGAGAAAGCCTTGCGGCGGGGACAGCACTTGGGCACGCAGATGCTGCGGTTGCACGTCTCCGCCTGCAGCCACTCGAGCAGCACGTCGGACCGTTGCGCCGCGCACACCACGGCCACCTCCCAAAGCTCGTGCTCGCGGCCCGCCCAGTGCACCGCGTCCACGCAGTAGCTGTCCTGGGCCAGCACCCGGTGGTCAGCCCGCGGCACGAACAGGTGCCCAGACCGCAGCACGCGGTACTCCGCCTGCTCGCGGTACAGGGGCACCTGCGATTCCCTCGGGCAAAAGTCGCTCCGCTGGTGGAACAGGCGCACGACGGCGCGGCTCACGTTCAGCTTCTCGTCCGTGACCGGGTCGAAGATGTCCGGCGTCAGGTGCGTGCGGTCGGACAGCGCGCACCCGTGGCCCTCGTCGGTGATCACGTACGACTGCCTCGGGCCGCAGCACTTGGGCACGAAGATGGCGACGGCGTCCGGGTCCGCGGGAGACGCGCACAGGTGCACCACGTCGCGGGAGGTCACCGCGCTGCCCGGGCCCAGCACCGTCTCCTCGTCGACGCAGAACGCGTGCGGGCCGTAGAACTCCTGCTGGAAGACGAGCCCGCCGTTGCCGAGCACCTGCAGGCAGCCGGGCAGGTCGCGGGCGCTCACGAAGGCGTCCTCGGGGCAGCCCAGCGGCCCGAGGAAGGCGAAATGCACCCGCGGGTCGGGGCACACAGCGCTCGGAGTCCACGCGCCTTCGCCCGTCATCCTGAGGACGCAGGTGGGGCGGCCCCTGGCCTCCCGGAGGGACTGGCCCTCGGGGCAGCACTTTCGCAGCAGCATGGCCTCGCCGAGCTCCAGCACGACGACGGTTGTCAGCAGCAGCAGTAGCAGCAGCAGCAGTCCGCCCATGGCGGCGTCGGCGTTGGCTCCTCGCAGCTCCACCGGGCAAGGAGGTGCGCCGCGCGGGGTCACCACATCTCGGACGGGCGCTTCCTGGGGCGGAGCAACCGGGAGAGCTGGCGAAGACGTCCGCCGCGGGCGCGAGCGCGCGCGAACTGCCGAGCAGCTGCTGCTGCAGCCGCAGCCGCTGCCGCTGCCGCCGCCGCCGCCGCCGCCGCGGGGGCGTCGCGAAGGGTGCGAGCCTGCCGCTCCCTCGCGAAGGGCGAAGGTGCGGGAAAGCGCGGCCGCAGCACCGAGGGGGCGCCCAGGGACGCGCGCGCGCTCGCCAAGGTGCGGCGACTTCCGGCTACGCTGCCCGCCCCCTTTCCAGTCCGCCCGACGACCTCGCGGACTTCCCCTCCCGACTTACTGGTCAGCGGGCCGCCTCGTGATGTCGCGTCACCGGCGACGACCACGAGGTAAGGGCTGGGGCAGGAAGGAAGGAGAGAAAGCAGCAGCAGCACCGCGACGGTGGGCGCATGGTCGGGGCGACTCGGCGCGCCCGACGGCAGCGCGCGACTCGTGCCGAGTGCGCGCATGACGCGCCCGCAGGCGGACGGGCTTATCGGGAGGAGGGGGGCGCCTACGTACCATGGCGGCTCCTCTAGGGCGGCGAAGCGGTCGGGCACTGCCGGTGGCGAGACGTGTGAGACGCGCGCGCCTCTCGTAGTCGCTTCCATGGCAGCCGCGCGACGGGCCGCACTCCGGAAATCGAACTGCCGGCCGGGCGGCACCGCAGGCGCCTTTCACGCGCGCGCAGGCAGCGCCGCCGCGGTCCCGGCGCGGGACGGGCGGGCGCGGCAAACGCCTGCCCGTGTCGGGGCAGCGGCGCGGCTCGCGCGCCGGCACGCGGCACCCGGAGACCCGCCGCGGGCTCGCCGCCCACCCTCGATGCCGGCGGCGACGAGAGTGGCTTCGGGCCCTCTTGGAGGGGGCGCGCATCCCCAGGGAGTCCCGCCGCGGCCTCCGCTTCTCCCGGGATGGATGGCGGCGGATTTTCCGGACGCCCGCTCTTCATCCGTCGCCTCCGTAACTCCCGGGGGAAAGGCGCGGCCGCTGGATTTGGCTCCTCCCGCCACCTCCGAGTTCGCGGCGTTCGTCGAGGCGACCGCGTCCGCGCTCCCCCGTGGGCGAGCCGTTTCCCTGGGAAACCGCCGGAACTGCTCTCTGCCGACTGGGTCATCCCGCGGTCGTTGGCGATTCATGTGATCGGCTGCGGGTGCGGGGCAGGGCGGAAGTCCTCCGCGTGCGCAACGGCTCAAGGTCGTCTCCAAGGTGAATATGCATCACATGTTGTCCGCATCGCGAAAGCGAATTTCCTCGGAAGACGTCACCAGAAGGTTCCTGCCAGGGAAGTGCCCGACCGCGCGAGAAGGGGAGCTGCGGGAAGAAGGCGCTGCGGAGACGGAGGGGATGCTGCGCCCGCGGCCTCTCCCTCCGCCGCCGCCGGCTCCTGGAGACTTCCTGGAGATCATCACGTGCTCCCGGAGCGATGGGAGATCCCCGGGAGGAGTCGCGCGCGTTCCGAGGCGTCCCGGAAGCGCCGACCCCCGGGCGCGCGGGCTAGCAGCTGCAGCCGCGGGGACGTTGCGGGACTCTGCGTGTCCCGTCGGGGGCGTTGCGAGGTGAGAGCGCGCTCGAGGAGGAGCCCGCGCGATTCGGCAGGTGGCCGTCGCCATGGCATGTCGGGAAGGCGCCTTCGCCTGGGACACGCATCCCCTGCCAATGGTGTCGGGCGGAGAGCGGGGTATTCCTTGTCGTTCGTCCCTGGAAGGAGCGCCGGACGGGTCCCGGGAGCCGGCGTCTTCCGCCCGCAGGGGTTCTCCACGTGCCGCTGGAGACCTCCCCTTCGGTGGCGTGCTGAGGCGCGCTCAGCCCCTTGCGCACGTGAGCTCGGGGCTCTATGCCGTCCATAGCCGAGTGGGTGCCTCTTCTCCGGCGGGAAGAATCCGCCCCTGCGTGCGGGGAAACGCCGTGCCGGATGCGGACGGCAACGCGCGGCGTGACGAAGGTATGCGCAGTTCCGGCGGAGGGCCGGAAAGCGCTGCCGCTGGTGGGGGGGAAAGGGGAGGGTCGCGGTAGCGTTCCCGGTGCTCCCCGTACGACGCCGACGGTACTGCAAGCGAAGCGCGCGTGTGCGCGGTCTCTCAGCGGTGACCTGTGAGAGTGGTGGTCATCTCCGCGAACACTGTAGGCGCGAAGCCTGCCGTCGCGACGCGATGCGGCACAAAGCGCTTCCTGTCTCACCGGCGTCTTCCACCCGTCTCTACCAGGAAGGAGTCCCGCCGTTCCCTAACCGGCAAGGCGTCTGGGGCTTCCGCTTCCTAATTGGAAAGGGTTCGGCGTGTTTGCTTGTTTGTTTCCAGGCAACGCGTGCGGCGGGAGCGCCTGCTCTTACCCCGGAGGGAGCGCATGGCAGACGGAGGTGCCCACGGCGGCGGTGGGCCTCCAGGGACACGTGCCAATCGTCGCCCGAGCGCTTCCCTCCAGCGTGCCTCAGGGGCCGAGGTCGGCCCCGCCGTGCGCCCGTTGGGAGGAGAGCGTGTCGGCTCTCCCACCCGCCGTCGCCTGGAGACGTAGTCGCGCTTCGTGGAGGAACAGTCGCTTTTTGGCGTGCGACGTCGCCTGCGTCGCGTCCCAGGAGTGGGCGGCAGTGCGGTGCCGCGTCTCCGTCTTCTCTGGACGGCGACGGATGCAGCTGATCGGGGAGGTACCACTCCCGCGTCAAGGAGGGGAGTCGCACGCTCCGGGAGTTGGAACTCCCGGTCGTGAACGTCCTCTGTCTCACCCGGAGCCCCCTGCCCCGGAGATGATCTGCGTGCCGAGGGCGCCTTCCGGGTGTTCCGTGAGGCGGTCGCTTAGGAGGCGCCGCGCGGCGGTCCCCGTCTGCCCGGGAGACCGCGGGCTGGGCGTGAGCGGAACCGACGAGGCGGAGGTGGCTGCTGCAGGCGTGCCAGAGAAATACACCTGGGTGGTAGAACGGCGCCATCCTCGGGCGCAGGCGCGGAGAGGAACGACTATCCTCTCCGGGGTCTCCCGTCCGAGGGCAAGAGCCGCGTGGAGAAGGTTGGTCACTCGCTCCCGAGACGCTGCCTGGGCAGGGACGGCCGGAATTCGCCGCGCGTACCCCGCCAGCAAGGCGGGAGAACGGGTGGCGCCTGCGAACGGGGAGGCGCGGCCCGCGTGCCTCGCTCCGTCCCTCGGGTGTCGTGGGGAGCCACGGGGCGGCCGACCTTGTTCCTGCCGGGCGACCACTTCGCTCGTCCTTCAAGTGATTCGCCGTCCCCGATCGGACAAACGCGTCCTCCTCGGTCGAGGTGCCAACAACCGGCAGCGGTAGCCAACTGCTCGCAGCGAACGCTACTGCGGTCCGAACTGGTCGCCTTTGTCGCCACCGCCTTCTCTCCCGTGGAGCTGACCTTTCGACGGGCTTGTCGGCTCCAGGTGGACGGTGCCGCCGGCTCACCAGGGCGGCATGGACGCGGACTCGACCATCCCCTTGACACTGGCGGATGACGAGTAGTCGTGGAGAGCGAAGCGACCCCACCGCCGAGGGGCCATTTGGTCAGGGAAAGCCTCGCGCGTTGCCAGGCGTCGCCATCGGACTACCCCGGGGTGCGCCGCGGCGGCGGGACGTCTCGGCGCGCGCCGAAGGAGGGAAGGAAGGCACGGATGCCCGCCGCTTCGGTGCCTTCTGCAGCCTACTCGGCGCCGCGCCAGCCCCTCTTCTTTTCCCGGTGGCGCTCTATCACGCTTTCCCGGGGGGTCGGCGCTGTAGGCGCGATTCGGTCAGGAGGATGACGCCCCCTCGGGGCGCGGAAGAGATCCGCAGGTGCTCCTCCTCCTGGCGGGTTGAAAAGAACCCTTCAGCCGGGAAGCGCCTCCGAAGATGGTCCTGCCGGACAGGGCCTCAGGCGTCCGCGCCGAGTGCCACGAGCCCTGACGGGACTCTCAGCTGCCCCTCCCCTCTCCCTGCTGTTCATCGTCCGAGACGTTGCTTCCTGGCGGCGCTTGCCCCGACCGAACCTCCGGGTCGCTCCGTGCTCCCCTCCTGGACTCCTTGTCCGCGGAGGCGCCTCTCGTCGGTCGGCTCCGCCTTCGGCCTGTGATTTCCGTTCCGCACCTCGAGTCTCCACCGTTGTCGCCGCCCCGAGTCGAGGTGGACGTCACCCCGCCGCCAACGGGCGTCGGAGGGACGGGTAGGGTCGGATGTTTTCCTCCCGCACCGTGCAGGGCGGGTCAAAAAGGAGTGACCCCGATGCGTGCCGAAGCTCCCATCTTGAGCGGGAGGTTCTGCAGCGACCCAGCCTCGCGGTTGCCCGGGCCAACACTCGTCCCGGCCGCGCTCGCCACGCGACCTTCTTGCCTGCTTGGGCGAAGGGTCAGCCGACGGGCGGCGGGCGCTGAAGATGCGGTCCCACGGAAGCCGGCTCTGCCGCAGCGGCGGAGCAACAGCAGCGCGCCGCGCGGCTGAAGGGCGAATGAGACCCCAGGCGGGCGGCGCCCTGATGCGAAGGCTGGCCTGGCGACGTGTCTTCTCTGCGTGGAGCCGCGGATGAGAAGACCGTCTGCCCCGGGGCGTTTTTCCTTCTGGGCGATCGAAGGGGTGGGGTCGAGGGCGCGGAAGGAGTGTCCGTGGGTTCTCCTCCCGGCGGTCATCTTGCCGAGCGGCATTTCGCGCCGGAACGCCGAGCGGGTCGCGGAGAAGGTCGCGCGGGCTGGGCTGGTCGGCCGAGAGGACGTCTCCGAGCGGGTCGGCGGGAGAAGGGCGGAGTCAGCGCCGCGGGATCTCCGCACGCGTGTCTCGGCGGCCCTTCCGGATCGCCGTCCGCGCGTGCGCCCGCGGCGGATCGTTGCGGGCGCGGGGACGCACGCGGACTCGGACGGGTCGCGAGGGACGGCACGCCTCCGTCGGCCGCGGTCCGCGCGCGGGGACGGGTAGGCGCGCGCATGGCGCCTGCCGGTTGACAGGGTGATGCATCGGGGCGGAAGCAGCGTTGCGATGCTCTCCAGGAGGGGGCGCACGCTTTCACTTTCCTCCGGGAACGTTCCGCGGGGAAACCCGCCGCTTCCCGCCATTCCCGTCGCGTCGCTACGTGCCTTGAAGGGCGAGGGCGCTGCGGATGCCGCGCGTTCCCCTCGCACGGGTGGCGCCCTTCCGTCGACCGGGCTCCCGCCAGACCCACTTCCGCTTTCACTTTCCTTCGCCGCAGCATCCCATCCATCACTCCCCTTTATCAGCATCCTTTCATCTCCCGGGGCGGATGCGCGTCCTTCCCTGTCCCCCTGCCTCCCGGCCGGGAGCGTGGGGGCGGCAGGTTCGCGGGTCGGCGCTTCCGGGTCGCCTCGGTTGCGCGCGGAACTCCCTCCCCGGGAACTCGGGGGCGTTCCTTCGCCTAGTGCGCACGCAGCGATGTCCGGGACGATCTCCGCTACCTCCCGCACGCCCTCCCCTCGGGCGCTACACTCGGAAAGGTCCGACCGGAATGTTCCCACCCGCCGTCGCCTGGAGAGGACGAAGCGACGCGCGGCGCGGAGGTCGACTTCGGGTGCCCGGGGCGAGCTCGCGGACGCTTCTCGAGGGACGCGCCGGCGTGTCCACTCGGGGATTCTCCCGAGGGACGCGCGGGATGCATCCGTGGGTGCGCATCAGCTCTCCGGACGATTGCCGTGCCCCGTGGGCGTGTCCTCCCTTCGCCTTGTCCCATCGGATGAGGATGTTGCCGCTGGCTGAGTATCCGTCCCGCGTGAGTGGGAATCAACCGAGGTCGCGCGTGGCGGCCGTGCTCTTCCCGAAGATCCGACCTGGAGAAGCGGGTCACCAAGGTGCGTTCCTTGTAGCGGACGGGCGTCACGACGTGGCCCTGAATCGCCCGAGGCGTCCCTCGGTCCTGCTGTCGCTGCTGAGGGCGCGAGGACGCGGGGGGACTTCCGCTTCCCGGTCTCTCTCTGCACGCCGGTCTCTTCCTCGCGCCCTCGCCGGGTGACCGCCCGCCTCGCTGGCTTGGGTGAACCCGGCTACGTCCCGGTAGGCGAAGGGGAGATCCCTCCCTCGGACCTTCCAGGTTGCCGGTCTAGTCGCGCGTCCTTTCGGAGTGCGCAGTAGTCGTCGCGGCGTCCAGCCGTCGTTGGCTCCCCTGCGGCCTTCATCGGGAAATCCAGCTCGGCCCTGTTTCCTTCTGCCTCTTGGTCTCGGGGAGTTACCCGGGCGACGCGGCGAGGCGGTACCGCGCGCGCGGAGGGTGAGGCCGTGTCGGCCAGGGAGTCTGGAAGCGCAGCTCTTCCGTTACCACCGGCGACAGCGGTTGGCGTGGAGTCCGCGGTCGGCTCAGCACGTCGGCGCGCGACCGGACCGGGGACGACATGGAAGCTGCGCTGAGGCGGGAGATGACGTCACAGGTGATCCGCCGGGCGGAAACGGAATGGGGAGTGCTCCCTCGCTGGGGGTCGCGCTTCGGTGTCGCGTAGGTCGCTTGTGCGGGGTGTGGTCCCACGTCGGTCCTTCGGCGGTCGCCTGTCTGCTGTTCCGACTCGTCCCTTCGCCCCCTCCGCGCGGCACGTGGACCGTCGCGCGCAGCCTCCACCCGCATCAGGACCGCGGCCGTGAACGAGTCAGTGTATACGTACTTGCTAGATACAGTCACGTATACGTGGTCAGCGTGCCCGAAATGGGCGTGGAACGGTGGCAGGTAAAAAGGGGTGGCTGCAAGCGCAATGCCAAAGTCTCATATGAACGGAAAGGAGGAGCAGGAAATTCCAGCCGTTCGCCGCTCCGTCCGCTCAAGAGATGGCGCTGCCTCCGTGCATGGCGAATGTCTGCATTGCGATCGATCGAGCCCGGGCGCGCGTTCACAATTCGATGCGTTTCGGCAGCTTCATTTCGATACATCGCCCATACGGATAAATAAGAACCCACATACATAGGAAACGCGTGTTTCCAATCTTCGCTTTCGACGCAGGTTCGTAACGTACGTCAATGCCTATTATCGATTCTGTCAGTAAATACGCACGTTCGAATGGAGTGGTGTACGAAACCACGCACATCGGTATGCACAGTGCTCCCATGCATCTCCTGTATACGAACTTTGCAATGTACACGAACATGTGTTTGTGAATTCACGTGTTCGTACGCATACTGGCATGTACATAATGAACGCATGAAAAGGAATTTGCTGCAACGCTTAGAATGCACAGAAATGCATACAGAAGTGCGTCCGTGTTGGCGTGTATAAGAAGTCGCGTGGACGTGCGTCGAGATGTGCGCCGTGCGATGGGGAAAGGGGCAGCCCTTGCCTGCACGCTGGTCATCCTGCCCGGGCCACGCGGACCGGCTTCCGCCCGAGGACGGTGTCCGGTGTGACGTCACGCCGGGCGCGGACCGCATCGCGCGCCGGCCGGGTGACGAGGCCGCGCAGGCGCGTCCCACGTCGTCGCCTTGCCCCGCTTGCCCAGGAGGAAGGCCCCCATCGCGGGGCCGTTTCATGAGGAGATCCTCGCTCGCGCCCCTCGGCCGAGGCGACCGCTCGGTGCCTCAGGGCATGCGGCGGCCGCCCCGATCGCCCGGTCGAGCCCGTGGGTGGTCGTCCTCAAAGTGCGGTCATCCCGGGCGGGGAAGGCGGGGCGGCGCGCGACCTATTTCCGGCGGGTGTGCATGCAGGGAAGCTGCAAGAGCGCAGAGGCCGGGGAAAGACGGGCGTCGCAGCAGTTCTGTTTGGTTCGAAGCGGAGCCGCCGGGGGCGCTGTCTCGGGAGCGGCGCCCGAGTCTTGCTGAGCCTTCCCTTCGCCCCGCGGGAGCGCGGCCCGAGCTGACCTCCCCGTCCGTTGCCAGGAGATGCGCCTCTTCTTCCTGCCCCGCGTAGCTCGCGCGAAGACTCTGCGCGGCGTAGAGCGCCGAAGTTTCCGCAGCCTCCTCCCTCTCCGTCCCCCCGCTTCGGACCTGGGAGTTCGGGAAGGGCCGACGCCGCAGGCGACTGTCTGCAAGGGGGCGTCGGCAGCTCACGAGGACACGGGTCGTCTACACATGGAGCCAATGTGGGGAACGGCGACATGACTTTGATCAACAGACAAAATCGCATCTTTGGATAAATAGGAGCGGATGCATGCAGGAAGAGGTCGTCGGGAAGCCTCGGCTGTTCCGCGTGCCCACGCCGGCGGGGGCAAGGGCCGCGTCGCGGGAAGCGCCTCTCGACCCCAGCGTCACGCGGAGGAAGGAGTGTCTTTGGCCTCCGCACCTGCTGCACGGCTTCTCCCGGTCTCCTGGCGTGCCTCCCACCAGGTGGGTCGCGCCAGTCGTGCGTCGGGCCACCCTCTCCCGGGGCCGCTCCCGGGGAGGACGGGAACTTCCGCCTGCGAGGCGCCCGCAGGCGTGAGACGCCCTGTCGACCTCGGATGAGTGTGAATGGCAGCTATGTGTCGGCATAGGTGCAGCGGGATAGCGCCAACGCCCTGCGGGGAAGAGCGGGCGCGGAGGGGAGCGCGCTGCTCGCCGATCGGCGTGTGCGCGTCGCCGAGGGCAAACGTGCGCGGCCGCCCTCCCCGTCGGCTGGTTGGGGGTTGACGGCACGGCCGGAGGGGCGGGGCGGGGCGGCCGGAGAGTGGTGGAGACTGTCTGGCGGCAGGAACTCCGCCGCTCGTTGCGAGATAGGCCGGGAGGGCGGGCCGACTGCGGGCGAAGCGAGGCAAGCTGGCTCGCTCGCCACTTTCCGCCCAGGGAGGAAGTGGACGGGGTGCTCGGGCAAGCCCGCAGGTGCCCCTCGCCCGCCGCGGGAGCGCCGTTTCGCGCGCGGGTGGCGCGGCGCGGCTCGAAACGGGCTGGGCGGGCGCTCCCTCCCCTCGGAATCGGATCGTCCGCGCCTCGTCCCGGCATTGTTGGCACGGCGTCCTCGTTGGCCGTGGCGACGCGCGCGCTGGTGCGCCGTGCGAGTAATGAGCCCGTTGCCCACCTCGTCCCGTGGTCCTCGAGGGACGCCCCGTGCACGCCGTTGGCGCTCATGCCGGAGGACTGATGCCTAGGACGAAAGCCGCCCTTCTTCCGGGTGCGGGGCGTGCGAAGTTCGGCGCCGCACGGAAGGGCGAAGTCTCGCGTGCGCGCAGGGCGTGTGTCGCCGCCGCACGTGCAGCATCCGGCGCGCTGCATCCGGCACGTGGAAACGGAAAGGTGAGTCGAAAGTGCCGTTTGCTTCCAACGGGCCCATCGCGAGGAGACCGCTCTTCGCGGTTCGCTTGGGCTGTCCGCGCCCGGCGTGGGGTTCTCATCACGTAAGTCGATTCCCGAACGTTCCCGCATGTTCTGTGCTCCCTGAAGGCAGCGTTGCCATCGCACTTTGGCTCGCGGAAGCGGAAAGTTCAGATGTCTGTCGCCGTGTGGGGCACCTTCGGATGTCGGGCGATGAGGGTCGACGTCCCACGGGTGGTGGCCAATAGAGAGCATGGGGAAGAGTCGTCGTCGGGGTGTGGTCAGAAGGGGATGCGACGGGTGCAGGGATCCCCCAAGAGGAACGCCCGCGGCGTTGCTGTCCAGAAGAGGCGGAGAGCTTTCTGGGGCGTGCGCACTTCAAAGGCGACGATGACGAGGGTACGCGTGCCGCCGAACGTGCGTATCGAAAACACGGGGGAGACGCTTGACACACTCTCGGAGCGTGAACACGGCGGCGTCTGAACCGCGTGACCTTTCGCTCCGCGGGTGGTCAGGGCTTTCATCAGGAGGCGGCGCTCAGCGAACGTGCACGCGGCCGAAGGGGCCAACGCGCAGTGGCGGCGTCGCGAACGTCGAGGGTTCGGAGATTTCCGCTCGGTGTATTCTTCCGCGTGCCCTTCCGTCCGTGTGCCTGGAGGTCAGCGGTTCCCTTCAAACGGAGAGGGGTCGCGAAACGCGCTGGTCGCCTCCGCTTTCGTGTATTGCACGGGTGGCGATGCACCTGTCAAAGAGGAGCGTCCCGAGGCACTCGGAAACGCTTGCCCTCGTTTCTCGTCTCTTTGTTCATGGGGGCGATTGGTCGTCGTAGCCCGGAGGGCATGACGCGCGTCGCCGGCGTCGTGCGTGCCGAGAGCGAATGCGGAAGCGCAAAGGGGCAGCACGAGTCGAACTTTGGACCGCTGCGACGTGGGTGCTTACTGCAAATGTGGGAGGGGGAAGGCGTGAACGGGGGAGTGGAAAGGAGGGCCTCCCTCCGTGGAAGCTGACGATTGCCCCATCTCCTCGCCCTTCGCTCCCTCTGCCGGAGATCGTGGGGAACGGTGCGCTGCCCGCGCTCCCGTCTGCTGGCCCACGACGCTGTCCTCGCTTCTCGGGATGTTTGCAGCAGCCACGATCGCGCGAGCCAATTGCGACGGATCGCTTGGCGACGGCTTCCCGAGAGATCCTCCGCATCTTCGGCGGGGTCCGCTTCTGCACCCAAACGCGGCCCGTGGACGGAGGCGATTCGCTCGCCCGACCGCGATGTGCGCGTGCGTGGCCGAGCGGGCACGCCCGCGTCGTGCAACACCGCGTGTAATGATGGCGTCGGACAGCAGGCAGAACGTGGTAGCACCGTCCTTCCGTGCGGGTGCTGTCGCACCGGGCGCGCGTTGCCGCCTAACGACCTGCAATGGGTCCGTCGGACTCCGAGCCGTCGGCCTTTCGAGTGCCCGGTGGGTCCACGCAACCATGGCGATTCGGCTCCCGGGGGTAGGAAAAAAAAAAAAAAAAACAAAGAAAGAAAGGTAAAGGGGAGAAGAAGAAGTAGCAGCAATCGCTACCGGTGGAGCGCCGAAAGAAGGTGCCAAGTTTCCCGGAGTTTGGCACGCACGTCGTCGCATCACATTCACGGGAAAGGAGGCATTTCCTTGCGACACCATAGTTACGCGTTGGGGGTTTCGAGGCTGGGAAGAACGGCAAGCAGAGGGAAGGGCCGTAAGGTGGTGGCAACGTGCGAAAGCGCACAGCTGCTCGTCGCGTGGAGAGACAACCGGCGCAAAACCAAGGTGGATCCGGGCGGGCGTGGGTGGGTGGGAGGAAATGGGCCGGCGCCCGGAGACGATGGCGCGGGATACTGGGTGAAGGCGAAGGGCGCTGTAGGTTGAGATAGATGCAGGGTTCGATGGCCTGGAACAGACGCACCGCTGGCGCCTCCTCGGCCGTTTCTTTGCTGGCGGCCGGTGGCCACGCTACGAGGAGCGGAGGAGGCTACGGCGATGCAGCGGCCCGCTGTCCCGGCTGGAGGCGTTCCTCCGCCTGGACGCGGAGTTGGAGCGGGCGCCGGCGGGTCTCCCGCGTGGCACCGCAGAGCCGTGGTCACCCGGGTGCGGGCCCGAAGTGAATTCTGGCCCGAGGCGGCTGGAAAATTCCGCTGCCCGGCGTTCGGGACGGCTGCTGCGGGAAGCGCCTGCTCTTCCGGTGTCATCGCAGGGGCGAAGGTGTGCCGTGCTGAGCGTCTCGTTGGAGGGGAGGAGGCCAATGAGTTTCCACGTGTGGACCGGAAGACGCCCGGCGGACATGGCGCTGCGCGGAGCCGTCGCTGGCATCCACGTGGAAAGGTCGCTGTTGATGGCGCGTCCGGCCGCATTCGCTGCGGCACATGGCGGGCGTGTTGGGGCGGTGCCTGCAAAAGGGTGCGAGGACGCCGGGTGCATCCCCTCGGCCAGCGGAGGCTGCCGGAGAAGGTCCTCGCGGAATCGTTGGCACCTGCTTTTAACCGGGCGTTGACATGGGGCGTCCTTCGGGGATCCCTCCGCCGGAAGTTCCGCCCGCGTGGAGCTGCCGTCGGGTGCTGCGACCCCTCTGCTCATGCCAGTGCGTGGATCCCGCCGCCGGAGGCCACACGCGGCTGGGGTCTTCGTGGAGACTTCGCTCTCCCGTCCCGGGCCGAGGTATTCCGGAAGGCAACTCGTCCGTCGTCTTCCGCAGCCGTGGACCTCAGCACCCACGTGGACTGGAAGGAACAGGGCGGAGGCATCCTTCCCTGGCGCCCGTGCACGGGGAGAGCAATTAGCGGTGGCGCAGGCGGCGCCTAGCGATCGGGTGCAGGTGCCTCCGTCCGTGGATTGGCCGGGTGGCGTCGATTTCTGAAGGGCGAGGCCGACCACGGGGGCGGCCGCTGTTGGCGCTTGGGTTCGCACGCGGCCCGGCGTCCTTTCGTCCTCGGTGAGGGGGCGAACTTTCCACGCGGCCGGGGAGTTCGCAGCTTCCGGGGCAGGATGTCGCCGCAGGTGCCCGGGTGTAGGGAAGCGCGCGCGTCCGCTGCTTCCCCGTCCTTGCGGGTAGAGAGGGAGGGAGGTCGCTGCCTGCTTGCTTGAACGCACGTCGACGGGAGCGCTCTTGTGACGCAACGCGGCTTCCCCGAAGAGGATGCCGGCAGCCGGGCGTGCCCCTGCGCCGCTATCTTATCAGGGAGGAGGGCTCCCGGCTGGCGTCGCGCGGGTTCCCGGGCCGCCCTTCCGCCCGTTACGTGTAAAGAACAATGCCGCGTGCGCAGAGCAAGTCCTTTTATTGCGCCCGCCCCGCGACGGCGGTGACGGCGGCGCGTCATCCGCGCAGCACGGCGACCTCGCCGTTCTCGAGGCTGACCGACGGCTTCAGGTTAATGTCGTGGTGGCGGCGGTCTTCCTGTCCGCGGGGTGCTGCTGCCGCCGTCCCCTCCAGCTCCAGGGCGCTGTTCCTGATGCCGTAGCCAAAGTACACCGCGAGCCCTGACCCCCGGGTGCGCCCGGAGCGGCGCCCCCGACTCACCGAAGGTCATCCAAACGACGAAGCGGACCAGCGTCAGCACGGACAGCTTCAGGATGAGGTACACGTTGATGAGGACGGCGAGAGCGGGCACGAAGGGCAGCCCCGGAGTGACGAACGGCAGTCCCCTCCTGCAAAGTGGGGGCGGCCTTAGAAAGGAGCCCCTGCGGCGGCGACTACGCCGCGCGCTGGCCGAAGGTGATCCGGAGGCCGTCACGGTATCCGCGTCGCGGTCGGCTTGGTGACGAGTCGCCATGGGGTCGGTGCGAGGCTCTGACCTGCGCCCGGGATCGCGTGATGCGCCCCGGGGCGCCTTGCCTCCCCTCTGCGGCTTTGTTCGCGCTAGCCGACCCGCTTTCTCCGAGCAGTGGACTGAGGCGCGCGCTCCGGGGTCCCGCGAGTCCATCTTCCGGGGCTGGGTTCCCCGGCCACGGGAAGGGGACGGTGGACCGCGGTCATCCCGCGGGATCCACCGCACGATGCTGCACCCACTGGCTAGACGTCATCCAACGAACTCAGCAAGTCGAAAGCGCCGGCCGTCGCGGGTTCGAGCGCCGCCCGGGACGAATTGTCGGCGCCGGGAAATGGGGAATGCGTCGTTTGCAGGCTCAGGTGCCTCCCTTGGGATGACGCTGGCTGTGTTGGCCTTTCCGGCTTGGTGTGCGGCACGGGTGGAAGCCGAACGTCTCCGCTGACTGGCCGGAATCGGGGGTCGCTTCTTCGTGGTCGGTCGTCTCCTCAGAGTGCAAGAAACGCGCGGTTGCTTTCGGGGCGCGACGCTTCACGAAAGTGCGGAGCGCCCCTTCGGGGTTCCTTCCCCTCCGAGACAACCAGGTGGAGGGTTGCCTCCTTGAGTGCCTCTGGTGACAACCAGGATGACCGTAACGTTCGAGAAACCCTTCTGGAGACAATCGGGGTGACCTTGACTTTCGATAGAGCCTTCTGGGAACAACAGGGTGACGATGACCTTCGTCGTGCCTCTGGGCACAACCGTGGTCCCTTTCTGAAGGACAACCAGGGTGACAGTCATCTGCAGGGTACCCTTCTCAAGACTACCAGGGTGAGGGCGATTTTCGGGTTTCTCCTTCCTAGCTTAAGAGGAACGGACCGGTATCTCTGAAGCCTTCCTGGGTTCACAGATCCTCCGTGGAATCTCGGAGCCCTTCGGGGATCCCCTCCGGCTTCGTAAATGGAGCTGGTGGATAACCTTTCGGGGGGTCGATAGCTAGCCCAGAGTGTCAAGAGGCGTGCTTCTTTCCTCGGGAGGCGCCCCTGCGTGGTCTCATACAGCGGGGGAAACCGGGAGTGGATCGTTCTTTTTCGCGTTCCCTGAGGAGAAGGAACGGGGTGCACCTCTCCAGCTCAGTGGGTTCCCTCCGGGGAGGAGGGGGAAGAGGTGGTTCCCTTCACGGTGCCATACCACGCGTGAGCGTTGCCTACTAGACCCCGTGGGGTTGCCAGGCGACGGATGGGGCGAGTAGACCCGCCATGACGACGTGGCTCCCCAGGCTGCGCTGGGGGAGAGTATGAGTGAGAAAGGCGCCATCCCTAGCGTTGCTGATGTGGGTCGGTTGGAAGGAGTGCGCTCGGTGGAGGGGTCATGCGTGTCCTCGGCGCGCCGCGCACCTCAGACAATATTTCCGAACGAGGTCACGGATGTCGAAGCGGGGTTGCGAGGGAGGGGGGGACAGCACGGGTCGAGGACCGAAGGCGCATCTTGGAGGAGGGGTGGAGAGGGTCGGGCTACGTGGGCGTGTCTTAAGCCGGTGAGTATCTTCGTACGTGGTGTCGCTGGGTCTGCTTTCACGTTGGGGGATAGACGACGGCTGGGGCGGGGAGGAAGGGGGTGGGGGTGTAAACGCCCCCTGCGGGCGGTGCGAGCAGGCCGGGAGGCGCGTTGCGAGCGAGCGCTTTCGGCACACGTGCACTGCGCGCGAAAGCTCCTTTGCGGTGTCGCAAGAGTTCCGCGGGCGTCAGTCGGCTGCTCTGCTGGGGTGGCACGGGCCGTTGGCAGGAGGGGCGCGGCGTCGGTCGCCGTGGAGAGTGGCCGCGGAGACGCCAGCTCTACGTGCGTGCGAACCGCGGGGCGCGGTTTGGTTGTCCTTTCCACGCCGCGTTGTTTAGTCAAAGGGAGAGATGGCTGCGCGTGGGGGTAGAGAAATCTGCGACATGGCCAGCGGGTTGTTCGCTCCCCCCACGCACGGGGGTGCTTCGCCGTCTCCATGGAACGTTAGCCGTAGCGCGGCAAACCACGAGGTCATCGGGGAGACAGCAGCCCTTCCCGCTGCTCCCGGGGGGCGTGGATTGCTCGACGAGGAGGAATTTCGTCCGGAAGAATCGAAAAGCCACTTGGGTTCGATTTGGCAGCGCTGGAAGTGGGCGGACGCGTCCCCGAAATGCAGCCCGGGCCGAAAAAAAGAGGTCCCGTCGGAGGCCGTGCGGCTCCCATCGGCGCGGGTCTGCACCAGCGGAACGCTCTCGAGTTGCGAGTTTCCCCGAGAGATGACGCTTGGTCGTCGCAGTCTTCGGGCGTGCGCTGGCGGCTCCGGTCTTTCGGAGCAGCTTCGAGCAGCGCAACGGCGGGAAGGGAAGATGCAGTCTCCCGCATCGAGGACTGGAAAGTGCGCGCTCTCTCGCGATTCCCTTGGAACATCCAAAGGAAACGCCCGTCCTGTTCGGCTCTCGCGGACGAGCGTTTGCCTCGTGGACGCACTGGGACGTACCATAAGGCATTATTCCCTCTGGTCCGCCGCGCAGGCGGCGTGCGGGTCCCACGATTTCCATCCCCGCTCGAGGAGGTGCTCCCGTTCGATCCTGGCATCCGACTGAGGGAGAAGGGCCCGGCGTTTCGAGCACTCCATCATGCGGGTTGGCGCCGGGGATATGGGCGCCACCCACCCTGGGTGCGATGAGTCGCGAAGGGGGAACAGCCCGGTCTTCAGAAGAAAGGATGGACGGAGGAACGAAGAGACCTTGGCGTGGATGACGCCGACCGCACCCACGAGAGCGAAAGAGTTGCAGCTGCGAAAGAAAGCTCCGAGAGTAGCGCCTCACCTGTTTTCCGGCCGTCTGGAGATGAGCGCCATGCAGACCGCAATCGCGAGCCCCATGGTCGCCACCAGCACCTTCACAGCCGAGTTCATGCGCTCCCCTGCACCACCGGTGCACACCAGAACAATGTCCAGGATCACAATGAGGACGTACATGACGGCAACCACTTTGAGCACGTATCTTCCGCTCTCCTCCGTGGCTGGACCCTTCTCGACCCAGCAGAACAGAAGTGGGTAGCGATACCTCAGCAGCCTCACGTTCTTGTCCCAGAAGGAGAGGCGGTCGGGTCGCCCGTAGGGGTGGAAGGAATTGTAAAACGGAGGGATGCTGCGGCCTTTCTCCCCGCACACCAGGAACTCGTCGTCCCTGTAGCAGCCGTCCTCGTTCGAAGTGCTCTCCTCGCTGTCCTCCGAGGACTGCGCGGAGCTGCGGCAGACCCGCTTCACCGTCACCTGCTCGTTGGGCAGCAGGAACGCGGCCGAGCTGCGCGCCTCCTCCTTCGGCAGGAACGCCTCCGGGAACGGGACGCCGTCCTTGGCACCTTCGGGCTTGGCTTTCCCGCAGGTGCCCCGAGGGAAGGGGAGCCTATCTTCCTCCTCTTCGGACGGGGTGAACCTGGACGGCGTGCCCGGGACGGGCGTCTTCAGCAGGTCCGGGAAGAACTCCAGCAGCGTTCTGGAGGTCGGCTGGTAGCGCAGGATCAGTACGCAGGTGCTGACGAGGGTGTAGGCCAGCAGGGTTCCTAGGGAGAGGGGGAGAGGAACCAAAGCAAAGCGGGGGGGTGCACTCGGTTCGCAGACGCCAGGGAGGCCACCTCTGCCGTTCCGCATCGCGCGCGCGCGCGGAGAGAGCTGGCTCCAGCCCGCGGATCGCGTCTGCGCGGCCAGAGGGATGGGCTGTACGGCCCGGAATGGCAAGATGGAGTATCCAGGGACTGCGGTGCTGGTCCGTCCGTCATCCCGCCGACGGTCGGCACGCAGCCGAGGCAGTGGAATGCGGGCTGAAAGACGAAGCGCACCTCTCTGGGGCCAGAAGTAGAGGAGGAAAGTGGGGTGGGGGTGGGGTTCAGGAACAACTGCAGGTCTCTGCAGAGAGCGAGGGGAGCAGCGAGTTTGGGTATTCACGCGGGGGGAATCATCCGGCGAAGAGGTCGCTGTCCCGCCCCGGGTGAGCATTTCCTCTTCATAGCCCCTTTGATCTTTTGGCAACGGCGTGCGTCAGCCGAGCTGCGAGAAAGGCAGAGACCTTCCTATGGCGTCCACCACCTCATCGGTCGGTCCTGAAGTCCCTGTGTTGCGGACTGTCTCGTGAGCCCGGTCTTCGGAAACGGGGCGGGCGAGGAACACGTGATGACCTCGGCGTTGGTGACGCCGACCGCAGCCGCGAGAGCAAGAGTTTCCGCGGGTGGTGTTGCGGCCCCTGTCTTTGGAAAAATGGACGGGCGAGGAACACGTGATCTTGGCATTGGCGTGCCGACCACCCCAGCAAGAGCGAAAGAGTTTCCGTGGGTCCCGGGAGTGTCTCCGGGACGCAACGGGGAAGTGCTTCTTCCTTGTGGTCTGTGGCTCACGTGCGTTCGATCCTTCGGCGGCCGACGTTCCCTGAGCGTGGCTTCCCACTGGCAAGGCGACTGGAACCCTCTAGGCATTTGCCGGTTAGCGCCAGGTCCTTGGGAACTTAGCCTGACTGCTGCCCTCCCCCTACCGCTTCGCCCGCTGTCCGTCTTCGAGCGAAGGAATGTCGAGGTGAAGGGGAGAATGCGATGGGCAGGGATCGTCCCCAGCGCCGATTGACCAGTCGGTCGGCCTTGGTCCGCGATTCGCCCCGCGGTGAGGTCGAGTCCCCAGCATTGTTGGTGCGACCTTTGAGCCGGTGGCGAACGGACGGGATCGACGGACTCGGGAGAAGGACGTGCGGGACTTGCATCCCGCAGAAACCAGAACGTCGAGGATTCGGGCGCAAAGGAGGAACCCGGAAGACAGCCAGCGAGAAATCCGCGGTGCGCCGAGGAGGGGTGGGGAGCAGGGGAAAAAAGGGGTTGTCCTGCCGAGACGCAGGCGTTAAAAGTAAACAAACATAAAAAACGCTCTCGTCCCCTTTTTGCATTTTTTATCGAGTTTTCCGATTCGCGGATGGCAGGATGTTGCCCCGAGTTCCGTTCCTGGAGCAAGCGGCGGCTGTACTCTGCGTCTTCGCAAGCGCGCGAGGATCAGAACGCTACGTCCTACGGTGGAAGGGGCCGTTGCGGACGCTGCGTCCATCGCGATGCGCAACGTCTGCCGGCTTTGCTGGACACGGCGGAAGAGCACGCGCGAAACGTCGCCCTGCGTGCGTCTGCACAAACCGCGTCCTCGCATGCCTGCTCGGGGGGATTCGTGAAGAGGCGTGAGGCGCTCCCGAGGAGGAGGAGAAAAGGAACGCAGGTCAAGGTCAAGGCAGCTCCACGGATCGATGGAACGGAAGAAGAAACGCATCCTGGGAACTCGGCAGCTATGGCAAGGACGCACCGCAGTAGAGCAGCGGCCCTGTTTCTTCGCGCATGCCTCCTTTGCGAAAGACCCCTTGCGCTCGCCCCTGACCTATGCAGGTCGGCCACGCATTTCGGACCGCACACTTCTTCCAGACCGTCCACGAGCCCTGCTGGCCTTTGCCGTGAGGGAAGAAGACCTCCTGCGTTCGGTTTTGCATCGCGCGTGGCGCGGTGTTGCCACTGCACTTGGTCTGTGCCTTCTTCGCGACCTCCCCGGCTGTCCGGCGCCGGTGCTGCCCTATCTGACTGCGCGATTGAAGCGCACGACTCGAACTGAGCGTTTCCCACGAGCCTCTACGCGGTGCTATGGTACCCGCAGGAGGGTGCTTGGCGACGTTTCGCATCTCGAGAATCACTCCGCAGCAACGCGCGATTCGGGAGCGGACTGGACACGCTACGCCAGCGTCCGTTTCTTCTGCCAGCTTCGCGACTTTCCGTCGGATGGTGGAAAACGCCGCTTCGCTGAGCGAGAAAGTTGGTTCTGTCGGTAAGGTGGCCGAACCCCTCCTGTGGTTGCCGCGGTCCGGGAAAGCGTCGGCAAACAGCAGAAGGAAGCGCTTCTCAGCATGCGTTCCGGGGCGGAAACGGAAGTCAGATTTCGTCATGCGACCTCCCCAGGAGAACAGGCTGCTGACTGATGGTTTTAGTGGTGGTGGCATCGTCGTTCTTGCGTTCTTCCAACTCTTACGGTTTTTTTTCTCTTTCTTCTCCTACTCAGCGATCGCACGGGTTGCACGTCCAGTTGAAGTTTTCCGTGATGGCTTTTCTCTACATCTCTGCAGGTTGCTGAATATTTCGCTAGTGTTTGAAACGGGAGGCGGCGCTTCACGCTACAGAATGAAAACGGAGTGCGTTGCTTCATGAGTTCCTTCACGAGAACCTCCTTCGATACCATACTCGGAAGTTCTCCCTCCTGTCTGGATGTCTATCGACGTGGAAAGCTCCACCTTGGCGCCACCCTCGCGCGTGTGGGGAAACGGAACCGGCGCGCTCGGACGAGGCGAGGCGCTGACGGTCGTTGGAAGGAAAGGAGGTGCGCTTGCTTACCGATGGACATCATCTCCACAAGGATTTCCAGAGGCACGAGCAAAGCGGTGATCGCAGCGAAGCAACCGAACACCGTCGTGGACACCGCAGGCGTGTTGGTCAGCTGGCTCACCTTGGACAGAGACCTGAAACTCTCGGCGGTCGAGGTCGGCTCGCGCCTCGCGCAGCGTCCCACCGGAATATCAGCCCGTCTTTCGCCATGGCGTACACCACCCTTGGGAGGGGGAACATGGATCCGAACATGCTGACCGTAAGACCGGCTATGGCGCCAATGGCGACGACTCTTTGGCACATGGGGGCCCCGACGTCCTTCCAGATTTCTATCAGCGCGGAGCTGGGAGACACTCTCTCGTAGGGGACTATGAGGAACGCATTGAGTGCATCCGCCGGAGCGTCTCACCAGTCAGGGTGATGACGAAGGAGGAGCTGACGTACATCAGGAGGACGACGGACAAGCTGGACACGATCGCCAGAGGGATGGATTTCCTGGGGTTCCTCGCCTCCTCCCCAGTGGTGGCGATGATGTCGAAGCCGATGAAGGCGTAGAAGCAGGTGGCCGCTCCGGAAAACACCTGGAAGCGGAAGGTCGTTGCACGCGCGAGCGCTGACCGTTGCTGGATTTGCTCCCGGAAGGGAGAAAAATTCGCTTCCAGAGCGTCGCCTTCCGGCGGAAAGGGAACGGTCGGGAAGTCCTCCGCGCATCTCGTCATGCTGCGATTGCGGCGCGCTCGAAGAGGCGGCAGGAACGAAAAGGTGCGCAGCGAATGTCTTTCGGGAAGTTCCTTCGAGTGCTACGAGACGCCCCACCACGGTCTCCCTTTCCCCTCCCTTCCACCCTGGGGCAGGCGCGAGCGTGGAGAATGTTCGAGCTCGCTGCTGCCTTCCTGACTGGAGCGAGGCTTCCGTTCCGGCTTCCGTTTCGCGTCTGCCTCGGGGCATCTCCCTCTTGCAAGCAGGAGCGGTCCGTTTCTCACCGGAGTCATCGTCTTGGATCAGCGGTTACGGCGCGACCGGTCGAGGCGGTCGAACCGCTCCGTGGTTGGCAGCGGACCAGCTCGCGACCTTCTCTTCCCGCCTCGCAGGATGTCGCATCGCAAGCGGCCATCCGCCTTCCCGTGTTTGACCTTTTTCCTCCGTTCGATCCGAAAGCGAGTTTCCGCGGTTCGGATGCGGCAATCCAATCCAAGAGCTCTGGCTGCTCATGCCGCGAGCACCGCCGTGCATGTCCTCCCCCGACCGCTGTTGCACGACGTTCACACCGAAGGAGCCTTTTCCAACGGGCGAGTTGCAGCGAGGCTTCGTATAAGGCGGGAGCTTCGCGTTATACAAGCCCCGAGATAGTATCTACGATATCCTAAACGTCCCGGCAGCTGAATGTCCACTCCCCTCCAAGGAAGAGAGGGGAAAAATTGAAGGTGCTTGTTTTTTATTTAACTCCAGGCCAAAAGAAGGAGAAAGACGCTTTTAATGCTATTCAATCAATCGAAACGACACTGCAGCACCAGCTCTAGCGTTGTTGCCGTTGGAAGCTGCGCCTTCGTGAGGTATTTTATCGACGAAAGCCTGAATAAAACAATTCAACCTGATTAGATCAGGCCTTTGCACTTCTCTCTCTCTCTCTCTTTTTTCTAATAACGGACACGAAATGGAAGTTTCCCCGCAGCGTCTCACGGGGCTGATTGACGTCTTCGTACCAGAGGTGACGTCACTTTCCCGCCGCACTGTGGGCAGGGGGAAAGAGTCGTATTCACGAATATAGGAGATAATACGAGGTGGGATGATACTTTTTTCCAGATACCTTGCTGTTGATGTCGTCCCAATGCAATTGCGAAAGCCGTACGAGCCGCCGTGTCCGTGGAGAGGTTCGCTCCGCACTTTGCCGCCCTGAGGAACCACGGCGACACCCTGTGGCTCACGCATCACGGCCGCCGTGAGCCACTGCGAACGTGCGTGGAAGTCGGCACGACTTTCTCGAAGCGCCTTGCGGGGGTGCTTTCGTGGCACCACGGACGTCCGACGAGCGGAACGCCCGCCCGTTGCCGACTGCCGGCCCAGACGCGAAGCCGAAGCGCACCGCCGAAGCGTTGCCCCGGTAACGCGACTGCTGTTGACTCGTGAAGGACAAGGGTGCGTTCGTCCGGGCTTCACTCTTCGCTCTTCCCAGGAGTAACGCCTACGCCCGTTTATTCCTGCTCCGATGTCCAGAAATTCAGATTCGGTGCACGTTGGAAGTTTATCTCGTGCTCCCCCGTCCGTTGTCCCTTTCGAGTCCCTGTGATGAGTCCTTTCGGGCTGAGGTGAAGCTCCGGGTTGCACCGGATGAGAACCACCCTTCAGAAAGCTTGATTTGAGGAACACCAGGCAACAGGTTCTAGCAGGTACGTGAAGCAGGACTCGTGAGCTTGCTAAGCTCTTTTGATTCTCTCTTCCCTTGTTTACTTTCTCCCTCGCATCCATGTTACCCAAGATTTCCACGCTGTTTCCGGAAAAGCCTTTCGATGGACTCCGGACGCGGTGAAGTCCTCGTCTTTACTCAGAAGGACCGGCTCTTCCATTCTGGGTCGGAATGCGGAGATGGCAGCAGCCGGAGAACGCGCGCAAGCACATCTTGCAGCCGGCCGAATCGGCCTGCCGCTGTTGCCAATTCACTCGACTTGGCGGGAAAAGGCGGAAGACTTTCGCAGTTGACGGAACAGTTCTTCGCCGGTGCTGCCCTACTTTGAACGCACTCTCTGCTGCCTCGGAGCAACCTGCTGTGCACACCTGAGTCATGTTCTCGAATAACCGTCGGAAACCTCGAAGCCCGTCTGGCCAGGAAAATGCATCTGAAAGGTGCGTGGACAAAGTGACGGGACGCCACTACGTAAATTTTGATGTTTCCTCAGTGAGTGAACGGGAGGCGTGCATTTCCGCGGGGCGAAACGGCCTATTCCAGGCTGGTGGGGATCTCAAGCCGCCGGACCCTCGAACCCGCTGTGGGGTCGCAGAATCGTGACCGGAAATGATCCGCGCCAGGACGCTCCGACTCGGAGCGTGGCAGTTCCGGACGTTTCCTGTCCGGTTGGCGATCTGCAGCTGCTTTCGTCCGCGGCAGAGGGTCCACGAGAACGGGTGCTCGCGGATTCGGGGATAGCTCGCCTGAAGGCGCAGGATCTCTTCCACGGGACGGGAACCGACGCGTCCCTCGAGTTGGAGGGATTCCTCCAGACTGCATGGAACGATGTCCCGGTGGCAACGCCATGTGCGCGCAAGGCTGACTGCCAGCTTGTCGAGTGTGAGGTTCCGTCGCTTCGGCTTGTCTTGCCTACTGGTGCCATCCGCGTCGTTCGGTGTGGACAAACATCTTCTCTTGCCCGAGGCGTCTCGAGTATTCTTTGCTCGCGCTCGCTCGACAGCTCTTCTACTCACCTACGGTCCCGCTTTCGCATCTCTTTCCAGAACAGTCCTTCCCAGGCTATTCCATGGTTTCCTCTTCCATCAGGAAAGCAGGAGGAGGAGTAAACGGGGGTCAACGTGTTCGGCAAGGGAATAGTTGCTGTCTTCTGTCTGTCGTTCAGTGATGAACTGCTTCATCGACCGAGCTCTGGGTGTTTCTAAGAAGACTGGGCAGTCGGAGCGGTTCCTCATGAGGGATCGCGGAGCCGTCTCAGCGACTCCTGTCCGTCTGCGCTGTGCAGAACCCACCTTTCCCTGTCCTTCTGACCGCTGGGGGATCCGCCAGCCAAACCTTCGATCCCTATCGACACCATCGCGACTGCTCCCGGAAATTTTTCAGCATAGTAGCCGCCGTGCCCAAAAGACCGCGCTAAACACTGCAATCCACGCTCGCTTCAACTGTTCGGGGGAGAAAGCGGCGTGCGCCGAAAACGGTTCCGCCGATTTTGATTGGCGGGCACCATCGGACGCCTGTGACGAGAGCTCAGAGTTAGTTTCAGTCTGCTGCAACACAACTGTCGCCGCTCTTCCCATCCCGATGGGCACCAGAATCGTTGGCAAAAAACGAAAAAGAGAGAAAATGCCCGCGTCCTCGGCCCCCTAATAGGCTTTCCTTTCAGGTTTTTCTTCTTCGTTTTTCTTTGGTTAGCAAGGAGTGCTGAAGAACTGTTCGCCTCCTTCGGGAGGGGCTCACAAAACTCTTTAACGGTGTCCACGCCATCCAGAGATGCGTGCCATTCTTCAAGTTAGGGGGCTACCTGGAGGGACCTCCCAATGGACACTGGAAGGATCAAGAGGAAGAAATCCGTTCCTCTCGCGCTTGTTACGGTGGCCTCTTCCTCATCGTCTCATGAGAGATCCCCGGAAGGGGTCGCTCCGTTATTTCATCGCCGGAGTGAATCCGTAAAGGAACCATTCCTTGTTTTTGCTCCTCTGAAGAGAACCCCGAAGGGACGCTTCCCGATTTCTCTGAAGGGTGCTCCCCGAAGGGAGCATCGCGCTCCTTAAGACTCACTCCGAGGGTGGTATCAACCGGTTCCATGGTACGCGATGGAGGGTCCTCCTGAGGAGAGAACGGCTCTATTTTCTCAACCGAAGGGTGCCAACGCGGGCCGCAGACAGCCAGCGTTCACAGTGACTCATTGAACTGGTACACCAAATGTGCGTCTCGAGAACCGACTGCATCACCTAGCTGAAAACAGCTGCAGCGGCCAGATTCGTGTCCTCGAAAGGCATCAGAAAGTCAAATGAGGCTGCGAGGATGGTCGGCGGCTGCGTCAACCGACGCCTTGCTGGAAAGTCGACTCCCTCATTCCGTTTCCGTACAGCTGAGGGAACAGAAGAACGGTGCTCGTGTACGAATCCTCTCCGCGATAAGTGCATGTCTTTCGTTGCTGGGAGCATGGCGCCGGCGCAGCTGGAAGGAAGCGGTGAGGCGCTGGGCGTTCCAGTCCATCTTGAAAACAGTTGCCCTCCATTCGTGCGTTTCCCGCTCTTCCGTCGAGCCGACTTCTGAGCGTTGCGGTGGCCATCTTGAGTGCGCCACATTTCCTGACTCCCAGATGGGTTCCCTGGGCGTCCGCTGCGGATGCGGAAGCCAGCTTTTCGACGGCGGGGCGGCAGGATAGAAGGACGCGGAAAGTCTTGGGGAGCTCTGAGGACCGCGTAGATCTCTTCTGGAGCAGCGACCCATTCCAGGCTGGAGAAAGAAATTCTGGCGCGTTCCTTCCGAAGTAACTGAGGATGCGAAGCTTCTCCACGCTCAATTTTTTCATTGCTATGGAAAGTGTCTTCTTGACAGGAGACTTCAAAATCCTTTCTTTTTTTTCCTTTCATTTTTTTAGAGATTTTTTTCTAAGAAAATCTGGTTCCGTCTCCTGCGATACATGGAAGATTATCTTTATTAAGAGTCGATTTCTTCCTCTTTGTCAACATTTTTATCCCAGCAGCTACAAAAGACATTCGTACTTTACGATGTCCTTCGAGGAAGTCGTTGGTCTGTTCCTCAAAGGGGTGCTTCTTAAGGGGATTTGACCCGTCGCTTCGAAGAGCTCCCGGAGCCTGGGAACAGCTCCCAACGTGTCCACTTGTGTTTTCGAACGTCGGAACAAACTCTCGCGCGCTTCGGGGTCGAAAAGACACGCACTGGGACCTGCACCCTGTGACCACCGGATTAACGACTTCTCGAGGTCGGCGAAGAGCACCCACTGAAGTCACTGAATCAGATTCCGTTAGCCTGGACACTGAGGGGGTCGAGTGGATGTGCAGGTCGGGTGCAGGACACTCGGAGTGGCGTGACCCGCCTAGATTTTGCGCCTTCGTTTGGGGCTTCAACATGCTCGAGGCGGGAGTCTCCTCTGCTCCCACCGACGCGTGCCTGGATCAATGGGTCCGCTGTTTTCCCTCGAGCAACGCGCTCGTTTCCTTTCCGAGTCGGGTTGCCCCGGTTTCGCGTAAACATCGAGAGAGATCGGGTCGAGGATGGACGGAGGCCCGCGATCTGGGGGCATGGGGACCCTTCCCCTTCGACATAGCGCACCTTCCTCACTTTCCATCGAGCGCGGCCTCGCTTGCCAGCGCAAGAACCATCCGTTTGCGCTCCCGCCTACGTGAACGGTTCTTTCAGCCTCCCCAATGGCACGCCTCGCCAAGGTTTGGGAGGCGGGCGAAGGCGTCCGGAGATCTCAGTCCAATCACTGGCGTTCCTTTCCGAAGCACTGTTTTCGCGTTTCCGGGGACCGGACGTCCGCCGAGCAGATGCGTCGTCCGACACGGTGCGGGGACCGTGGCCGCGGAGAGCGCACGTGGCGGAGGTCGAGGGGTTCGCTTTTCCCGCATCCAGCGTCGACCTGCCGCTCGTCTCCCTGACGGTCATGCAGGCCGCTTCGGACTCGCTGCCTCCAACGGCAGCTCGTCGCTGCAAGGCGCTGCTGCCATTGCAAGAAGAGGATGCAGGGAGGGTCCTCGGATTGCGGGGATGGGGGCGATGCCGTGATCTGGAGTCACTCACCCCAGACCAGCCGTAAGGCAGGAAGCCACCGTGCTCGGTCCAGTTCCTACCATCCACGAAAGAGAACCCGGCCGCCAGCACGAAAGACCACGCTGCCAGGTTCATGGCGTTCAAGACGTTGTTGAATATCAGGTACTTCTTCACGCCGACCAGCAGCAGCACAATCATGAAGATCGTGATTCCGAAAGCCAGAAGTCTGGAGGCTTTCCTGGAACGAAAGAGGAGTGGAGGGTCTTCGCGCTTGTCAGCCGCGGAAGGAGGAAGGGTGGGGGGGGGACGAGAGTTGCGAGGCGGGTGCACCTCCCTCTCGGGCTCTCGAAATTCCACGCGAAAGCCGACCAGCTTCCCGTTCCTAGATCGCATCTTGTCCCGCTCACCGCCCGCGACTTTCGGTTCGACCTCCGTTTTCTGGCGAGGTTGGAGGGTTGCCTCTTTGGGCGCTTCTGGTGACAACCAGGGTGAGGGTGAGCTTCGTCGTTCTCTTAGGGAGCAACGAGGGCGAGGTTTCTATCAGAAGGACCCTTTTGGGGACAAGCAAGTAGAGTGTGAGAATAACTGGGCAAAGTGACCTTTGTTCCCTTGGGGCACAAACAGGACGAGGATCCCCTTCGTGATTCCCATCCCAAGCTTATTAAGGGCAACCTTTTTCCTCCGGAGCCTTCCTGGGTTCACAGATTGGTGCCTCCGGGGTCTTTCGAGGACTCCAAGCGACCATTTTCTCCGGGGTTCCACCCTTCGGCTGTGAAAATGGAGCTGTTTGATACCCCCGTCTAGGGATCGGTCGCCTCCCCTAAGTGTTAAGAAGTGCGTTGTTCGCTTCGTCGAGAATTTGGTAAGTTCGGGGTTCTCTTCAGAGGAGGAAACTAGGAACGGATCCTTTCTGGGAAGGTCCTCTGGAGACCACCAGGGGGAGGGTTTCCTTCGAGGTTCCCTCCCAAACGTACGAGGAACAGACTGCTTCTTCCGGAGCCTTCATGGAGTCATAGGCTGAGTCCACAGGGTCACCCTACCTAGCTTGAAAACTCACACGCACCCTCGGTTGGCGTGGGCAACGTTGAAGAGCTTCGTGAGCTCTCTGTAAGGAGGCGAACGGAAAAAAGAAAGCTGGAGGGGAAGCGGCGAATATGGAGGAACTCCAGAAGGAGTTCCATCGTGAGCGATCGCAGAAGATTCTGTGGTCGTTCCTCAAGGGCCGCTTGAACCCAAACGGGATCCAGGTAGGTACGGTCTCCTTGGTGACAAAGGAACGCTGTGAAGGCAGCTGGGCAGTCGGGCATTTGTGAAATCAAGGCCCTCGGGCCATGACAGGAAGCAGCGTTTACGGGGAGCCGGAAGATGTGTTCGTCGCTCGTGCGAATAAAGAACATAGATGGAAGGGCTTGCCACGGAATGTCCTCGAATAGAGGGGTTGGGTGAAACAACTCCGCCCACATCACCTCGTTTTTCCGGTGCCGGAGGGAAACGAAGCGCCAGCGACAGAGGGAAACGGACTGGCAGATTGGAAGTGGACCCACCGTGGACACGTTTTCCGCCCGAGAGTGGAGAAGCGATGGGACATGTCGCTCAGGGCGATAGTGCCTGATCTCTGTCCTGTTTCCCACAATGCCTTGCTCTAGCTGCCTGCGGGTGATCGAAAGAAGAAAAGAATGCTTTTAGGTGCACGCGATCCACCAGTGCACCACTGCTGACGGGATGGTAGATGGAACTTCGAGCGAAGGAAGTCTGGTTCGAAGACAGCATCTTCGTCCGCGGAGCTTTCCATAAAAGCGTGTGAGCACGGTCGGTGCCCTTCAAAACCATGGAAGATGATAAAAAATAGATAGATATATTTATTATATATATAAATAATGGTTTTGATATATGAATATGCATTATAAAAATTCTAAAAAAATAAATACATAAGATCTCTTTGTACGTTAAAATCAATTTGTACATTTATCTATGTATAAATCGTTTTTTTCATTAATATTTATAAACATATGTATTGTTAATAGCAGTATTTTTTAAACTTATATATTTATTAACATATAGTAAGATACATATTTTCAATATAATTCATAACATGCAACAATATATACAAATATGCTTATTATGTATATTTACTCATATGATGAATATATACGAAATGAATATATAGGATCCAATTAAAAAAAATAATGGTGACTATTAAAAATAGGTGGAAAACAATGACACAAACGAACAAATCGAAAAAACAAATAACAAACTTGGTATTTCCGTTTATCTGTCATTTCCGGCACTCAGTAGATGTAACTTTCTCGACAACTGCGGAATTCTATTTGGATCGTTCATAATTCTGCCAATATGATAAACGCATTCGTTTCGAATTTGATGCCTGCGTATTCATTTGATGTATATATATAATGAACATGTACATATTTTCATAATATTTGATTTATATACTATACATCACACTGCGACGAAACATTATTAATTATACTATCACCATATATATCAATAAATAAGTATATAAAAATGTGTACATTAACATAAATATATGTGTTCATATACACAATGAGCATGTTCATTTTTTATAACCTTTATATTTTCGATCCATGTATCTATATCCATATCTATGTATCTGTATGTATACATATGTTTTTGATCTTTCGGGATTTTGAACCAAACTGTCCGGGAAAGAGCGCGAGGAGCGTCCAGGGCCCTCCTCTAGTGCGGTGTGGAAAGAACCGATGCTGAAAGCTGGGGAGGGATGCCGCAGAGCTCAAGAACGACTCTTGCTGGTTCGTTTGCTCGCGTCGCTGCCATTTCAGATAAATAAAATGCCCTGCTGCTGGCCGAAGAACGATGAGGGGGTGAGGACTGCAGCGGGGTGGCCCCCCTTAGCGGAAAGAAGTCGTCTCGCACGGAGCTCACGTGCAACCTTGAGGAGGCTGAGGAGAGAGGAAGGAGCGTATCCCTGCCCCTTCCCTCCCTGCCTTTTTCGTTTATTTATCGTACTTTCCCTCCCGCTCTAGACTCCCTACGTCGCCGATCTGAGTCAGATTGATCCCTCCCCGGAGAACTTTTGTTTGCCTTTTGTGGGAACTCTGTTCCTGATTTGTGTGTCTCTTTATTTATTATTTTTTTTAATAAACTCTCCGGAGTGCTTTTATCACCCGTTGCCGGGTGATAAACAACAACAGCAACGAAACTGGCTCTTGGTATGAAATGTTGGTTCTTTTTGGGAACAAAGCGGGAAGACCACGCCGGTCTTCGGTGCGCGACCCGGTCGCCACTGCCGACGGTGGCGGAAGCACGTCGGGGTCCAACCAAACCGCCGTGGGCGTCTTCGGATCGAGGCGCCCGGCTGGAGGAGCGCTGGTCGGCATGGAGCCGTTCGTGCTCCCACGAGAACGTCGTGTGGGGAGCGACCGGGGCAGCAGAGTGCGTTCACGGCGTCGGGGCACCTCACCTGACCTCGCGGGGTGGAAGGGGATCGACGTCCAGTGGGATGCTTCGCGGCTTCCGGGTATCCACACACGATGGCGCTGGCGCGGCCTAGCAGCCGGATGCCCCCCGTTTGCAAGCAGGGAACAGGGAGTGGATGGACCCTTCAGGAAACCGACCCCACCCCATCTCCGATTCTCTCGCATCTCCGGTGCGCGACAGCAGAGTGCGAGCCCCTTCTAGCAGCCTTCTACGGCATTGTGGAGCGCCTCTCTGGTGCACACGTGGAGCAAAGCAGCTTGAGTACTTCGAGAACCAAAGAAAGCCGCGAAAAAGAAGGAGAACAAAAAAACAAAATGGCTGGAGGGATGTGGAAAGCAGCGAAAATGAATCCAGTATTCCTTCATCGCCTCGTGGTCACATGCTCCACGTACCTACGTGTCATCAAGTTCTTGCCGTGCTCGTATTCACACTGGAGGGAACGATGCGTACTTTTGCCTCCCCCCCCCCTTCAAGAAATAAGAAGTTGGAGATCGAGGATAAATGAGGGCAATTTTCCTGAACTGAGCAGTCCGTGGATGATCGACATGCTGCTTGGATCCGTGGTGCAGAACTGACGTGCGCTTCGGGCTCGGTTAAAGACCCCGAATGTAGAAATCCCGAAGGATCATAAGAAATAAATGCATATGTACATATAAACGTATATGCTTATACGTACCTAAATATTATAAAAATTGTACATAAAAAAAGAAATATGTGCTCGCTATGTACGTCACTAAATAATACGTCACATGAATTTGTTCCAACGTATTTTCACGTGCACCGACACAGTTCGCTGTGTTCCTGGAGGCGTGGCGCAGACACACAGACGACAGTCGGACCTGAAAGCAAAGCAGCGCGCGATGATGACCTCGGTCAACTTATCGCCCTGTGGGTTGCAACCTTTGCTGACGAAGCGTATTCCTCAAGAGGCCAGGGATGCTTGAAGTGGCGGAGGGTGTGGGCCGCAACGCTGCTTTCCCTGGCGTCGGAGATGAGCGATGCCCCTGCGCCGGGGGGGGTCGTGCGCTTTGTCGGCGTTCGTATTTCTGTTTCCTGATGGCGCGGTGTGGTCGATGGCTACGTGGCGTTCGGAAAGAACTTCGACGCACGAAAGTTTGGGAAGAACTTCCAAAGAAGGTTTGTCGAGGGAGGCGGACGGTTTCCACGCGCTCCGGTTGAGGCAGTTCCGGAAGGGAATCTTCCTCAGAGAAAACAGAAGTTCCGAAAGATCGATGGCAAGTATTTTCCAAGCGGCCACGTTTGTTTGCCTCTTTTGTTTGCTCGTCGCGGTCAAGAAATCAAAATATCCGCACGTGCTTAATCGAATTTGTAAGATCGAAGAGTTGTTGCCCCTGCGAATGTTCTGATGGGAGATGCATGTTTTCAAACGGGGAGGAAGGGGAACGCACACCATCTCTGATCCAGGCCATAGTCTTGTAGGTTTCCTCAAGGCTTATTACCTTCTGTTTTCAATTACATTATATCGGCTGCATCTTGACGATTCTTTTGAAAGGCACTTCAAGATGGAGGCGGTGTTCTACAAATCTGATGGTAGAGGATTTCGCTCAAACCCACGCGCTCAAAACCTGTCCGACGAAGGAAGCGCAAGCCGGAAACGGCAACGTTGCGCGAAAATCCTCCTCGTCTCTAGGCAAAGGAAACGGAAGTCTCGCTTTCGTACAAGGGGGCAGACCCAAGGCCACAGGCCGCGAAATCCGGACGGCGTCCCGCACCGCGGAACGCGCCGCCGAGCGACGTGCCGGGAGGGATCTTTCGATCGCGGGGCTCTTTCACGGGCAGGGAGAGAGATCCTTACCGAATATCGTTCCCACCGAATTCCCGATCGCACTGCTGATCGCCCTGTTGACGAGCGCGTCGACTGTGGCGCTCAAGGCGCGTGCGCACGCAGAAGTACCAATCAGGTATTCCAAGATCATGTTCCATCCGATGACGAAGGCCATCAGCTCGCCGACGGTCACGTAGCTGTACGTGTAGGCCGAGCCCGTGGTGGACGGCACTCGCACGCCAAACTCTGCATAGCACGCACCTGGAAAAGCAGAAGCCTCTTTGAGAGAGACGCCCCCCGGCGCGCGCGACCGCGCTGCCACCGAGCGAGCATGCGGCGAGATTCCGGATCGCTCCGGGGGAGCAGCGGGGACCCCGGCATACCCGGGGCCCTGCATTCGGCCGCCGGACGACGACCACCGTTCCGCCTTTCCACGTCCACGCACGCAAACACGATACGCGCTCACGTGAGCAGCCCGATCGTTCCCCCGCGCGCGCAGCGACTTCCGGGAATTAACGGGTCGAATCTTTTTTCCCGCGTCCCACGGTCAGCGTGTCGGCGCGATGGGGAGCTCGGCTGTCAGATTCGGGAGGCAGAGGAGCCGGGGAGCGCCAGCCGACGGGGGATCAAACACCTCGATGAGCGCCATCACCATCCCATGCAACCAAGATGCAGAATCACCTTCCGCCTTGATCGGACGACGTCGGTTAGCAACCGCCTCCCCAGTTCTCGGCTCTTCGCGTGGCGGATTCATTGGGCCACGCTCTCGCCTGCTCCGGGGTCCCGCCCAAGGACGCCGCCCCCTTTCCGAAGTTCCCGCATCCTCGAAACTCGGATGACCTTGATTCGCTTCCCCCTCTCTGTCCACGCATCGGAATGGCCGCTCGCTGATTCCTCTCTTGGGATGTGCACGTCGCTGAGGTCCTCAAAGATGCAGGCGCGCTCCGCAGGGCGCGGAGGATTCTTCGAGAGCACGCACTGCGGTCTCTGCACAGCGTCCGCAGCATTTTCCAGAGAGATGGAGGAATCCTTCGATTCCTCCGCTCGCTTCGCACACGTTGAGAGGCGAACCTCTCCCATTCGCCTTGGGAATTCCTCGACTGCCCCGCAGCCACTGAATGGACCACTCGTTTCATAAGCCAAATTGCTCGACACGACAAAACACGAATCGTGCACGGAAAAGCAGCGCGCGAGCTCCTTCTCCCCCCCCACACACGCACACGCACACGCACACGCACACGGTTTCTCGGTGATCCGTCAGATGGCCGAACGAGTCTGACCCTCCGTCCAACACCCACCGCGCGCGCCTTCCTCCCATGGAGTTTCCCCCTTTTTGGGTCCTCAAGGAGTGCTGAAGAACCGTTCTTGCCACCCGAGGCTGCGTGTAGGGGGGTGACCCCGTAGGGATCACCCTACGAATCCAGGAAGGCACTGGAGGAAGACATCCGTTCCTCTTACTCTCCGGAGGAAATCCCGAAGGGCTCTTCGATTCCTGGAAGGACCCCGGCCGACCAGCGGGGGCATCCGGCTCCCACCAGTGCCGTCGCACCCGAAGCCCCTGGGCCAACCAGCAGGCCATCTTGCGGGACGGACTCGAAACCCACGACGCCCGGCGCCAGCACGCCCGGAGAGACTGCAGCCACGCGGCTGCCAACGCGGGACTGCGGTGTGACTGAGGTCTCCCGTGGGGTCGAGCTGACCGGTGAGGCTGATTTGCATTGGGGACGGCTTCGGTGCGAAGCGTTTCCGTGGCTGCGGGCTTCGAACCGTGGCTCAGTGGCTAAGCGTTCCAAGCTGCGTCATCGCAGGAAGTCTTGCCTGGTGATTGGGAGCCTCGGGACGGGCAAACTGCCCGAGAAGGAAACGAGAAGAAAATCTTCCGAAACTCGAACCACGGCAGAGGCACGCGGCAGTTGCCATGGTAGTCGAGGGGATGCGGGGTCGCTGCCCGGCGTTCTCCGAAGGACAGGATGAGGGGAAATTCGCGGAAAGAGGAGAGCGAAGGAACGAGGGAAATCCAGGAAACCCGGGTAAAGATGGGATCCCTGAGAGGGACCACGTGGGAGCGGATGTCCACCGCCTGCTCCTTCCCTTCGAACGTGCGGAACCGGAAGTGAATCCAAGAAGAAGTTCAGGAAAGCTGCGAATGCTGGAGGCCGCGGGAGCAAAGCCTCCGCTCGAGATGAGAAGTGACGGAGAGAGAACCTTGGCGAAAGTTACATCCCGGTGCATTCGCGCCCATCTGCCCATGAGCGCGCGAATGAAAACGCTGATCACGCCAGCGCTTTAATTCGATAAAAAACTCCGAAAGGAAATTCTGTACTGCCTCTCGCCCCCAAAAACATTGCAAATGAATGTACACTTAAAATCCTGCTGACTACGAAAAAATTGGATTTAAGGTGTTGGGTTATTACGAGAGTCATTCTTTCTAGTGTTCCGGTTTTATTCGCATCACGAACTACGTACGTAGATATCGGTGCATATTTCGTTGAAACTGCACGCCTTTGACATATATATATATATAAAATTCATCTGCCAAGATCTGACAGTACGTTCCAATTTTGTAGCTTGCAGGAGACGAATAAAATGGCCACTTGTGACGTAATCACAAAGTGGTCGCTGTTCCTCTTGACTGTCGCTGAAGCACGTAGAACAGTGTGTTACTTTTATTGCTTGAGAACGTGCTCGCATCCTCCGCTCGAGAGAGGCTGTTGCCGTCGCGCTCGGAAGAGCTGATGCTACGTCGAAATCGCACATTTTCTTTGGTTTCCATGCTCCCCGAGAGCTGCGTCTCCTTGGGCAGCGAATTGAGCTGTGGACGACTTGCTGAAGTACTCCCGTTTGAAAAACAACAGTCTTTCTGCCGCCATGATCTCACGACAGTTCGCCTTGGCAACCACCAAGCCCTGTAACTGTTAGCTACAGTTTCCGAAACACTGCACTGCTAACACCGCATGGGAAAGATTGATTCAGTTGCTACGCCATGCCTTTCACAAGCTGTAAGCGCTCTTCTACAAGAAATCATTGGAGCTCACACGAAACCGATCCGAAGCCTTTCCGATCCGATCTTCGATTCGATATTTCACCTCATCGCGCTGACGTTCCTCAAAATGTACTTAAATTCGTAAAATTCTGATCGCCGCCATACTGCTGGAAACTCATCGCTACATACGACGACTACACGGCGTGAAGGGCCATTTTTGCCACGAGGCGAATATAGGAAGTTCTTAGGTGGGCCCAATTACGGGATGAAAAATTTTGCGTTTTTTTTTTTTTTTTTTTCCTTTCCTTTTTTACGCATGGGGTGCCAAATTTTCTTTCGCCTGGGAGCGCCCTCGCGCCGCACCCGCGTGTCGCGGGTTCTCTCCGAAATCTTCGTGAAGCACGGAGGCAACCGCAGATGCAAAAGCGCCTCCTCCACGTTGCCACGTTTCTCGAGCTGAAGAGTGCTTTCGAGTTTGATTTTCGCCTCACTGTGCAAAGGTGTGAAGTGCACTTCGTCTTAACCAGGAGCCATCGTGACTTCACTCTTGAAGAAGTCTAATCGTGGTTCCAGTTGGGTCCCTCCCCCCGATCCTCCGCATGTGCGCTTGAACGAAGATCTCGGGGAAGCTCGCAGAAGTAGAATTCCAATTAAGGGATGGGAGAGTAAGGCAAAAAAAAAAAAGAAAAGAAGGACGAACGAAACGAAATCACCACCCTACACGGCCTGGGTGCTCGGAAAAGCGCACTCTCGAAAAGAGGGCACCCAATATCGAGGGTGCAACCCGCTCCAGGGCGCCTTGCGTCTTCTTCGTACGGCTGCAGGGCGGGTGATGCTGGAAGAACAGCAAAGGGCAGCAGCGGAACTCGCATCCCCTATCCACTCAAAGTGCAAACCTGCCCGTCCCTGGGACCTTCGGCCCAGGGACCAGGTGCGTATGCATGGCGACGGGTGCGTTGGAAACGGTACTTGCCCATCAACAAGCCTGATTGTCGGTAAAAAAAAAAAAAAAAAAATGCCCTGTCTGATGTAATGGGATCCAGACGGGCAGTAATCTCCAGAGAAACGACAAGGCATGGATGCTTGCAAGACAACAACAACAAAAAAAAAGAAACATTCCAGAGGGTCCTGCAGATGTAACGAAAGCAAGACGCGTGTTTTCTATGGAAAGGAAAATGCAAGTCGATCTGAATCGGAGGATGTACGGATCACACCGTTGCAGCCAACGCCTCGATGGAGGCAGTTGCCCATAACAACGAAGAATCCCTTCCGCTCGGTATTGGCGCTCGGCTCGGCTTTGGCCCGAACAACACTTTCCTCGACCGACTCCCCACTTTACATACGGAAGCCAAAGACGTGAAAACCGCTCCCACCTTTCACTGAATATTCGTACATTTTCCCTCCCGGAGGGACGCGGTGTTTTCGACCTGGAGAGACCACTGAAAGCACCGAGAGTTTCCGTGCTGCCCGCCACACTGGCAGACAAACTGCGCCCGAAAAGAAAGGACATGAAAAGGAGAGACCGAGAGTACACGTTCTTGCAGAGAATTGCAACACAGTGGGTGCGAAAAGAGACACAGCATTCAAGACGAAGCAGCTCCTTGTGCGGAAAGCTCTTGCAAAGAACCCCTATGGTGGGAAATTAAAATTCCTGAGGATACCACAGGCTTCTCGCCATGGGCTCCGCAGGGTTGCCATTACCCACCCCTAACAGGAAAACAGGCCACGGGTCCACGATGCTCCTCAAGTGCCTCGAGGAGGTACCATTCGCGTTTTATGCAAATGCTCATGTTCAGAATAGGATGAGCACAGATGCTGGAATCAAACGGTTTCAAGATTGCAACTTTAAAAAAAAAACGCGTAAAGTTCATAAAAGGGAATCTCCCCCTCCCTCCCCCCTCCCCCTCAGATGCCTGTTGAAAACCGTCCACCTGCAGAAATCCATTTTTGCAGACACCGCCGTTACATTTCCAGGCAATTTATTGAAAGAAAAGCGACTCACTTTTGTTTTGCTGCACACCGTGGAATCGGCAAAGTGAAGTCCAAATGGCTTCCTCCTCACAGAAACCTTCCTGGTAAACAAAAAAAAAGGAAAAACTTTCCGCGTCCGGTTCCATGGCTGACCAAACTGATTCGTGTGACCAGAGCACCACGGCTGGCACGCACAGCCCACCGCCGGCTTCCGGTCATCAACAATCCCCGCTGGTACACGGACTGCTGGTACACCCTTGCATTGCCTAGCAACGGAACACGGATCCGCGGCAGACTCCGTGCGCGTGACGTAACCGCAACAATGCCTGCACGCAGGGGCCACGTGGCAGGCGATGGTGGCATCCCGCCGCCCGGCCTCTGCCTCGCCTGTCCCCATCAGACCCCGAGCAAACACTCGAAACACCTCCCGATCAATGACCACTTTCTGTCCGTAAGTGACCGTCGACAGAAAGGCTGACGGGGGGTCCGAAGGAGCCGCAGTCAAGAACCAGAACCAAGCCCGAGTCGTTTGGTAAAGTCGCCCTCATCTGCGAAAGAGCATACTTGTTAGACCCCCTAAATCCAACGACGTCGAAAAAAGCCTAAAGCGGGACCACCTCGAAGGCAGGAAGACCCTTGGAAAGGGGTATCAAATACTGCAAGCGATCAGATTGAAACGCCTCTCTAGAAGGAAGATTTCCACCACCATGCACCGCGGAGCACAGAAAGACCAGCAATAAGGAACAGACACCGACGTAACGGACCTTGCCGAATACGACACGAGCGAACCGAGATGCGCCCCACAAAATGCCCCACGATTTCACTGCAAAAATAGTCGCGACCTGCAGTCGCGTAACACGACGCCTCTGACCCCCCTCTAATGCGGTATCCAACGTACCCCAAAGGTAGCAGAACAGAACTTCTGAAGGAATGGCACCCGGACGTACTACAAATCCCGTTCCGGAGACCAGCGCTGGGTTATGGATTTCCGGGAATCGGCAAAACACGTTCGCGGGATCCCTCCTCCTTGGAAGAGGGGGAATGCCTGGTATTGGACAATCTGCAAGAGACAGCACAGTCCACGCGCGCCCCTTCAGCAGACTTCGCAGAAGAGCACCGTTGGCCACAATTTCATTGATAAACGGAATCCCTCATGAGGGCACTTCGCAACGGCTTTTTCCACAGAAGCAAACAAGCAAAACTTTCACAGCTTTTTCCGTATGCTTCCTACCTTAAACCTTAACCTTACGCCAGGAAAGCTCTGACGTCAGTTACCAAGAGATACTTCCTTGATGGAAACATTCTATGGGACGAAAGAGCTTAGGGAACACAGCGGTAATGCAGTGTTTCTGAGACGAAGGCATACAGAATTCTGTGTACATTTCGTTCGAGTTTCCAAAATGTGCCTAAAGGAATCACGATTAGCGAACACATTACCGAAACCACGAGGCAGTTATGTCGTACATATCTCTATCGCATAGCATAAAAAGTAGCCAAAATAAGAATTTGTTTATTGATCACTTTTTTCATCATCATTTCGATTAAGTCTTCGTCTTAAGAGGAACTATCCACATACATATGTAACAAAGAAGGGCATACAATGGCTAAAATTGTAGCAGGAGATTCTTGTGCAAAAATGAAAGACAAATTATGATAACAAAGGGGCTGTTTCATTCAGATTATCTCTGGAAAAGAAAGAAATGGTTAAAACATTTCAATAAATCATTCCGAACTCACGGGGAATTTCCTTTATTGTGTGAATAAGATGTATGAGCATGGAAAAACCCACTTGCAGGAGGTGAAGACCTTGAAGTTACTATTCCAGAAGCGATAAAATTAAACATCTCGCTAGAAGGGAAGCCTTCACTATAAAATGTCTACGAAAGATTTAAAAAAAATGCGAGGGCATCATACACTCACCTTTACATTCTCGTAAGAATCCATGATGAGTGCTATACACAAACTGAGCACTACATAAATGAACAAGCAAATAAAAACATACAGATATATGCGGGAAAACCCCCACAGCAAATAGGAATTGCTGCTGAGTGACATGAATGTTGCAAACATGTCATCTCCATTAATTAATGAAAATAGACTCTCAGATGCAGTAGACCAATTTCGGAACTGAATATCAGAAGATACTTTGAAAGAAACGAAATCGGAAGTAACAGACTTTACCTTTGGATGGAATGGACCTAGAGCAGCCCAACCACAGAACACAAATCCACAGTAAAGCAAAAGAACACAAAGAAGGAAACGAAGAAGATTAGGCAGGGCACATTTTAAGGTGAGAATCATGATCTGCATGGTTATGAAGCAGGTGGTTAAGGTTAATTATGAAGAAAATCGTAAGACTTACGTTGTATTTGGGGAAGAAACCTAGGTAACGTAGCACCCCTGCCCAAACTAACAAATTTCCTATGGACAGGAGCACACCACAAGTATTCCAAAGACTATCTGTTCCCTGAAACAACCTTAATTACAGCTTCTACTTTACAAGAGCACCTGATCTTCAATGCACTGTTTAAGTACTGATCCCACGATGATGAGTATATCATTTATAATGATCATTATGTACCAGCAATTGAGGAATTCTAATTGATCATTGAAAGACAAATTAAAATCAAAATGCGATAAAAAAAAAACAACAGTCTCCTAAAAAAAACAAGTTTTTTTTTTTTTTTTTTAGCAACAGAGTTATCAACAGCAAACTAACCTTCTTCAGCAAATATGCATGATATATGGATCTGCTGCACAAAAGCAGAGAGAGGAAACATATGCCCATCACAAGAATATTGAGGGTAGTCAAACCAATTTTGACTGTATATGAGTAATCTTGGAAAAACACGAAAACTGCTAAAAGCCTAACGTATACATATTAAAATTACCAGAGTTTGTCATATTCACTGAGCAGTGCATCACATAGCGTTGCAAATCCAATGATAATAGCATTTGCCCTGTGTGCTCAGCATTGACAAAAGAAAGCTGCGTTTGAAATATATAACAGCAAGGCGGTCTTGACAGAAAATCACGTCTCAGGTTGATAGTACGGACAAAAAATGTCAAATTTGCATGCAGCAAACATTTGAAATCAATAAGCAGATCACTGTGAAACCATTCACTGGCTGCTGTGCTGCTATTGGGTATTAACGTCTGGCATTCTGCAAAATCTTGTCTCTGCTGTTGCAATTAGTGCCTATATTACTAGTCACCAAAGTGGAGTCAAAAACATAGCTGTTGTTATTAACAGTCAACTCTCGGTAAGAGGATGCACAAAATTCTAATGGATACAATTCTCCATCAGGGGCGGAATTAAAATAAACACCAACACTTTTGTTTTGCAAGTGGACATACTGTAACAAAATTAATGTTAGTTACCTTCAAATAAGTCTAAACTCACACTATCGACAGCAAAATATATATAGCTATAAAAATCTTCTTGTGTATATACAGCTAATGGACCCTGACCTGGAGGGTATTCTGTCACTTCTCTTCCCTCATCCCAGTCCTTGATAAACAGATGATGAAAGCAGACTCTCGTGTCCATGATGTAATCCACATTATTGTAATGATAATGTGCAAAGAAATATAACTAAAATACACATAAATGTGGACACACTTACTGTGTGTTACCTGAATGGTGGCAACAACTATCTTGACAACTTGAAGTAGTAGTTTGTATGGAAACTTCTTTGTATGCTTGTATTTTTGGATAGGATTCATGAAAAACACCTTTAGTTTATTTCTCATTAAAGTATGTGAATCTGTGCCAACACATGTTTCAGTAGACTCCCTCTTCCAGTGATCATTTTTATAAGCTACACATTCAGTAAAAAAATTGACTTCAAATTTGATTTTGATGTTGGAACTTATTTTTATAAAAAAAAGTTGAACTCTGTGGTTGATGTAACAAGTGGCTTACAATAATTAACTATACAAATAAGATGATAAGGTACCATGACTACTTGAAAAAATCCATACAAATTTCCAAGTACTATTTGAATTACCAAAAGACGTAGGAAATTTGAATGCATCAGTAGCATTCAACGACAAGAAATAAATATATCCATTTTATAAAAACACAATAAAATATAGTTTCACGAGGAAAAAAAAATGCAATTTTTTGAACATCCAAGACTCTTGATTGGATTGCCAAGTAATCAAACAACCACTGAATTTGGCATTTTTACTGTTGCAATTTTCACTGATAACTTTAAAATATGAAGTAATAGCATGATGCAAACATGCAATCACTTAACAGTTTTGCTGAAATGTTTAGAACTGAGAAAAAAATTGTCCTCATTACTATGTTGTAAAAGTGAATTTCCAGATAATACAAATAGACCATCATGTAATCTTAAGCATACAACAACCCATAACAATCAAAATCATTTATTTAAAGACTCCACAATAAAAATTCAAATTTATGAACGCATTGACAATTTAATGTTTTTAACAAGTAACTAGCAAGATGTTTTTCAATTTTGTTTCATCTAAACTGATGAGAAATAGCAGATCCCAAACTGTGCAAGAATCCTAATACGTAGCATTGCACATAAATTCCCAAAAATGGTTGTCAATAATTTACAAGCAGCTCATCAGTAATCACATGTCATACTCATGTATACCCATGAATGCAAATGTGAGTATGTTTGGTCAGTTTTCTGATTTCTTTACAATGGGGAGAATAAAGCTGGAAGTATAATCATAGATATTACATGTCGCTAATATTATAAATATTACTTTTGAAATGAATTTCTAAAAATACTGATAAAAATGGCTAACATAAATTTACATGTATTTATGTGAAAATGCTTTTTTCCTATTCACGTCAGCATAGATTCATGTTTGTATTTTCTTTTTTTTACATCTTCCTTTTCAATTGCTTTTGATATTTTTTTAAATTCACAAAAAAATCATTGCATTCAGACATCAACTTACCCAATAATTATAAGACCACAATAATGCTATTTTTTTCCAACTGAATCAATAACTTGTTCTCACACATTTACTATTAATACAGACAAAAACATATTGTTGGGAATACTGAAGCATGTTATGCCATAATCCGTAAGGTAATGATCAAAATTTTCCAAGGAAGTATTTTCCTTTAAAAAGGAGCAGTTTGCTAATCAAACAAAATCTAACAAAACTATTGCCAATTTTACTTATGTCAGAAATACACAGAACCGATCCATTAATTTTATTTTTAATGAAAACCTTCATAAGTAATGAACATTGATTTATCTGTTTGCATTCTAAAAATGACAGTAAGTAAAAAGGTTGACAATCATCATCAATTTGAATAACAATTTTAGGCTAAAAGTGATAGCAAACAAAAGGCAAAGGTAAAGTCTATTTCAAATGAATGCTAACAAACCAAGATTGTTTATGAAACCTACATCATGTATCCTAACAACTATTTTGGAAAATGTTTATGAGCGGAATATAGTAATGGTTTCATGTGTTTAAAGTGTGCTTTAAAGTGTTTGGACTAATGCTCACATGAAGAGCTTGTTGTATTTAACAAAACTACTGATGAAAGTCACCCCAACAACTGCTACTTTTATAAAAGTTCCCTGTTTGTGAATCACCTCTAAAACCTGCTTACACATCATATTGTGCAAGAGTTAGTAACATGAGATCGTAGTGTTAAGTTTGATGCGGAATTCATCCTTGCAAAATTATTTAATAACTCGACAGAACGAAGTCACCAGTGATAAAATCCAGAATTTGAGTATTCTTGTTTTTATCTCAGAATTTGGTGCCCTTGATGAAATATTTGTGAAGGGTAATTTTTCATTGCAGCAGCTGCAGTTTATGATCTCTTTAGAAGCTAAATACATTGCTGTCTAAAAAACAGTTCATACTTTGCGATTTTTTTTTTCCCTTGCTTTTTTGGTTCATTCGAACACATCAGAAATTTTAGATTTGAATGTACTCGGTGCATTCCTACTACACTCAACTGTCACTGACAACACCCCAGCTGCCCACTACGTGAGAATGCACCTACCACACTTCCGTATTGCTTCGGACACGGCTTGCTGAGCATCACTTACTAGCCCATCCAATCCTGAACCATTTAAAGTAGCAGGACTGCAACAAGCTCCTGAATCCCTGCGGTTCATCTGAAAGATTACCAAAAATCCATCATACAATACAGCACATATTTTTTATTGATAGCAATAATAATGGAAGAATGATCTGAGCTTCCATAGAATGTTTGCATACATCACGGGAAAAAGGGAATCATTTTAATTCTTGATTCCACCAGATAGGCAGTTCAAAATTTCAACATGCCTTTCTGATCCTCAATAATTTTTATTCTAATAATAGCAATACACTGATAACGACACAAGTTTAAAGGGATACGTGGATAAATTCTGCTTTTACTTCACACATTTCTCATAAGCCTGCAGTCGGCAATAATGGGTATATGACTTTCACACTGAAATAGGGCAATTAAAGACAAATCAGACTTACATATGGTGTTATGAGGAAGCAAGGCACTATACAAAAAAAAAAGGCAACCCAAGAATGCTATCTAGCTTGACCAATATTTGGTTTTACTTTTCATCGGGGCAAATATATACCTATCGAAAGCTCATGCCTTCAGAAAAGAACTGATGCCATCAGTTGATCGTACAATGACTCGCACCTATTCGATTTCAGCTGTCGGTTCCTGCCGAGCCATCCCCTCTTTCCCAGACGTCCCACTTTGCCCGGTCACGTGCCACGACTTTGCGAAAGGTATTTATTGGTTCGACGACAGGCATGCCAGGTCCAATTTCACCCACGGTCAAACTGAAATTTATCCCTGAGTGAGAGCCACGCACAGGCAAAGCTACACAATGTCAAGCAGCTCCGGAGGAAAAAGTTTGGGAAACTCCGTGCACTGCAGTGCGTGAAAATAAGGAAGCATTTGCTGAGAGTTTGCTTTTCCCTTACGGTACGATCACGCTGTTTGTGGTATTTCAGATATTGCACTTACATCACACACAGACATTAATCCCCTACTAAGTGAATGTGAACGTCACACTGTGTGATATTTATGTATTGACACTGAGTATAGTATCCTTTTGTGGAACAGAAAGTGGACTTTTCTATCTTGTACTCCTCATGTTGCGTAAAAACTGATTAACTGTTTCCACATACATAATAAAATGCAATTTTTGTTAGATGGCTGTTATCACTCCTCCTTTAGGAGTTGGTTTGTGTCATAGGGAAATTGTTTTGAAGATTCCATTTTAATCATAGATCTGAAAACTAGGCGCTTGCTATTTGTAGGATTTTCAAAAGCATTAGCGTTTTACATGCTTCCCAATAGCTCTCTTCTAAAACTAATGTTCGTCTCCATATTCCTTACGTTTCGAGTTTTTCAAAAGAATGCAGTTGATGAAATCCATGTTAATATGCAAGCAGAGTTATACTTATGTATCCTTAGTTTTTCAGGAAAGCAACTATGCAAAAGTATTACCATCAAATCTAAGATCTCAGACCAGAGTTCGAACTGAGTATGCAAAATGACTAAGTAAAGGAATCCCAGGACTCATGAAATGTCAAAAGACCATTAGAATCTCAAGGCCAGTGTCTCATAAAACAGCCTCATTTGTTCTTAAAAGCAATGTGATCCGATTAAATAATTTTCGAACGTAGTACAGTATAATGAATCTGCTACCATGCAATTTATGAAATGCCAAAAATATGTGAAAACAGTTTGCTAGTGATCTCAAAAAGAAGGAAAAAGAGTTTACCCACTTGATGAAAAAACCTTCCCATTATGAAAATTTAGTACCCAAAGCAGCGGGCACTAAAACCGTTAGTTTTTCGAAGATTCAAAAAACAACAACAACGCATTTAGCAAAGAATTCCAGCATTTGCAGGTTTGAAAGAAAGATGGAAATTTATAGAGCCACTCTCTACTTAATAAATGAAAAAATAAAACATTAGCACGGAAAGAACATGAGCACATTAAACTGAAAAATTAGCTCGTATTTGACAGCTGGAATGGTTACATGATCTCAGCTTTATGAATCTGCAGAAGTCGAGGGGAAAAAAGGAGGCAGAAAGAAAAAAGAAACTTGGGCGTAAAAGGGTGCTGAACTGTAAATGATACGCCTAAATGGAACTGCCTAAACGGAAGATTAAAGATCAAGAAGACACCTAAGAAGAAAAAAAAAAAATACTCCAACATACAAGTGAAATGGTGAAGTTTGCCTTGTTTTATTGCCTCGTTTCTTACTGACACCTAAAGATTTTAGGTGCATGGGAGTGAAACAGCGTTTTTAGCAAAAGACAAAGTTCCTAAATGCAATCTCCATATTTAGGATCCAAATGCTTACCTCTAGGTTATTATACTGTCACAGAGCTATAAACATCATTTCTTTCGTTGATTATTAATTGGTAATTGCGACAGATCTAGTGAAAATTGAGCTACGATCTACCACAGTACATTTTTCTGCTAAAAATAATTGAATTAATGGATGAATATTTTGTGGTTTCAAACAAATGGTTCCTCTTTTCTCGATGTGCATCCGTTAGAAGCAAATTCTGAGCTAACGTTTCAAGTTTTCATTCCTGTACTCTATGGTTTTCTTACGCTCTTTTACTATTCAAACGTATCAAACGAACTTATTTCTCTTTGGATAGCACAAGCCAGCGTGAGAGATGAAATTCAGTGAGAATTCAGCTGCTCTGTGAGCACTGATTGACGGGCACCGACCGTCTTTGCGATGAAAGTGTTGCCATAGGAATACGTCTCGTTAGCCGTGCAGTACACCTCTCAGACCACGGCTTTCCAGGCTGGCAAACGAATTGGTGAACATCTCTTGGGGAAGAAGAGCTCTTAGGCAGACATTCATCATGAGCACGAAAGAAATAATCCTCAAAGCACGTGCAATCAATTGGGAATTTGTTGGCGATTTTTCTTTTGGATGTGTAGATGAAGTTTGTTCGGTCGGCGGAGAGGTGAAAACACGAGGCAAAGAGCATTTCCTATTTTTTCAACAACAGCACTCTTGATTTTCCAGATAGATAGGGACCATTCAAACTGCTCGTATCTTCTTCGATTGGCCACAGGCTTATCAAACTGTAGCAATAAAGTGGCCATATATGAAGTTATAAACAAACTTGGGCCTATTGAACTTGTTTGCGATATGGAAAAAAAATTGTCCATTAGCACAATATGGCAGCGGTCAAAGACACTGCTTTCATTGCCAAATCAAGAGACATTAAAGGCATTCCACCTTGTTAAGAGCGATTACTCATCATGATATCCAGGAGCTTTGAACATTACGTTATGACCAACCATAGCACCTGAAAGGGGAAATCCTGAGAATTCCTTGGCAGTGCGCTTTAAAATTTGAGGCTCCAGGGAGCATTGAAGCTGGGCTGCAATAGAGCTTCCCTCTGAAGCGATGAGCTGTCATTGTGCATCTCTCCAATCTCCAAAAAGATGCAACGTTGAGGTATTGAAATTTTCTCGCATCGGTGTTGAAAAACGCAAATGGATGCTCCGAATCTGGAATGGATCGAATCCTCGTGATTTAGAAACGAGAAAAGCTCGAGTTATACTTCGCAATTTATTCTTTCAAGATGTAAGTTGGCACGAGGAGAAAGTCTCAATCTCGCCCTTGCATCCTCACTATTCTCAGACCTCAGTTCGTTGCAAGCATCTCACACTGTGCGAGGTGCCGAAAGCATGGAAAATTCGTTTCCACTCATCTCAAAGGCATCGCGCTGGCATCTGACTTGGCTGAGGACCCTAATTTGAAGTTGTTGGCACAGTAGAAGGCTTTTGCAGTGAAACGGCAGCACATAATGGACCATAACGACAGAACCTTGAATTTATAACATCTTTGACGTCCACCTGATTTTTTTTTTCAAAACAAAAAATGAAAGGAATTGCATTTTTCAGGTGGACGTCGAAGACTTCTAATGTTAAAGATATGTGAAAGATAGCTTTTGTGGGAAAGACAAAAAAAAAACACTGTCCACTGAACAGTCCCTTAATCATGCTCGGTTGTCCCTAAATTCACTTTGGTCAAACGGAAAAATTCAGTTGCAATCGCGACGACTTCTTGCATCACTCAGAGACAAATAAATGTTGGCTGTCACAATCCTTCCAGATCGTTGCGAAATTTGCTGAATTCGGTGAGGAAATTGTGTGAATTCCGTGATCAGCGCTTTGAGTGGGAAATTTCCCTCATCTGTCTCGAAGGATTTGGAAACCTTTTGTTAGCCACAGAACGCGTAATGGGGCTGTCCCCAGTGGGGGGTTCTTTTCAGATCATCCGAGTTGAGAAAACTCGAAAAATTTCCTCAAGCAATAGGAGGAACAGTTCTTCACGTGCGCCCACGGATCGAGCGTTTGGGATGTCATCAGCATAAGGGATGATTTCTGAACTTTAGCTCGAAAGGAAAATTACATAAGGAAGCAGCGACATAAGTAATATGACCCTGAAAGGCAACTTCAAAGCTCCAGGGCGTTTTCATGATGCTCCAGCTAAGTAAACGCTAAATAAGAGGAACTTTTTCATACTCCCCGTTTCCTGCTGTTCGATGGGTACGTAAGAGTTCAGCGTTGAGCTGATTGCTGCGAACCGATCGAGGAGGTCAACAGAAACGTCGTCTGGAAAACAGCAGACAGATAAGCACAACCCTTCACATCATCTTTGCCATGTTCATGTTGACATCCATCTCAAATAACGAAATTCGACGAAAATGGAACCGAAACTCGGAAAATACTTGGGATCTTCCTTCTCCCGACGTTTTCTCAGCCGGACTTTCCCGGAAACACTTTGAAGCCACCTCGGACCCTTGAAGTTCAAATGTTCGATGAAAAGGCGATTATAAAGAGAACTGCAATTTCGGAGATTGCTATCGGCGTTTTTGTTCGCTAAAGTATCTCGTAATTTATCCAGAATTTGAACCATAAGGATCGGCTGGAAAAGTGGTTTCCAACTTCATCCCCAGAGGAAAGGAGGGGAGCCCTGCCGCCTGCCTTCGTTTTCAAACTGTGTTTCTCCAAATGATGAAGAAAACGCAGCATCTTCATCCTCGGCTTATCTCCGCCACTTACATCCTCCCTGCATTATTGCCACAGAAGTGTGTATTCCGCTTCCCATTGCATTGCATCACGTCCACACCCAGCTTTTGCGTTTGCCTTTGATTCTGCAGTGGAAATTGTTCTCAAAGGGAGGTTTGCCTGATTGAGTGAGGCGAGAAGGAAGGCAACAAATGAAAAAAGGTGTGACGACTCGTCACATCTATGATAAATGCCGTCTCCTAAAACGCATTTCGGATTTTCTTCTTTCGAAACACACCTTTCTCATTTGCCTTCGATCCACTGCAGTCAGAAACATCCGATCTTCTTATAAGGATCCACGCCAGATCTTGGCAAAAGGCTTACGTGGTGAAGTCGCGAGCCTGGCTGCCCAGGATCCATTCAGAGATCTCTTGGATGGGAACGGTCTCTTCTTCATGATGATCCGGATGGAGGATTTCGCGTTGGACACACTGAGCATTCTGGCTGGGGAATCCCATTTTCGAAACAGAACGTTTGGCCGAATTTTTTCCGCTTCTGGAATTTCCGTGTTCATTGCCCTTCTGTTCTCTGATTAAGTGAAAGCAGAGAGGCACAGTCTCGTCTCCGACGTCTGCTAAATTTCCTTTCTTTGGATGTTGATTTGGGTGTGGGTTTCCATGAAAACGGGGGTGCAGACAGCGAGCGGTTGTGCATCCCTTTCAGGGGAAGAAAAAAAAAAAGAAATTTCGAATCTCCAGGTTTCTTTGGAAGTTCAGTAAGACCATAAGGACTTTGCGCACTTTGCGTTCGGACCATGGCAGTAGGGATGGGATGGATTCTCCCCGGCATGGAGATCGTTTTCAGCATCCCCAGGCCGAAGAGTGCGGACGCCGAAGGCCCGGATGCCCCGCAGCGGAGAGGAAGTCAGCCGAGCCGAACACCGAGTCGGAATCTCCGCTTTGCCCTCGAAGGCGGGTGAGAAAACGGTTGACCTCCCAACGACCGCTTGCTGTTGTTCCCCCGTTGCGTTGAAAACCCGCAAGGAAACGATGGGAAGAGAGCTCGAGGAATGGGGCAGCGTGGGGGAACGAATGGGGAGTTTTGCGCTTTCGGTACGAACATGGAAAGTCGGGGATTCTTTCTGTCTTTCCTGTAAACGTGCTTCCTCCCTCTCTGACCTCTCTGAACCAGCTTGCGCGGGAGGAGCCTTCCAGGTTCAGCACGCACCCCTACTTTCCATTACGACGGGTAATTCAACAGTTATCGCGGGAGCGATATGAATGGATAATTAAGGGCGCCGTTTGCGGTGCTCCCGGGATTCCCAGTTCGAGTTTCCTAAAATGGTTAATTTACGTTCGCGAGTGCACGGAAGAGCGATTGGGGGTTCTTCGAAAATCCCTACGAGCCAAACGCCGCGCGCGAACATGCCGAGTTCCTGCCGTAGGTCTTCCCCTGGGGAGTTTCGTTTCCCGTTGGGCTTTGTGAAACCCACAGCAGTCGTTCCGCCGATCGGCGAGCGCGCAGACGAGCGGATGGGGCCGCGGGCGCGCGGCGGCGGCTTCTGGGCCCACGGCCGGTGGGGGCCGCCGTCGAGAGGGGATTCCGAAAGAAAAATCCCGGGTGCCCGACCTCGCTGGGCCGAGGCGAGTCGGCCAAGGCTTTGCTCGAAGCTCCTCCGTGCCTCCGCCCGCCCTCAGCTGCGGATGCACGGAGGCTGCGCGGGGACGACGGGAGCGGCCGCATCGCAGGGGGAACGACGGCGACGACTGAAACCCCGGCTGCTGTCCACGGGAGGGGAAGGCAGCCCAGGGACGCATGCGATCCCGGATCACAAACAAGTAACACGATCTGCGAGCACTTCCACATCGCCGATCTCGGATGCTGGTTGCCGGAGCAACCGGAGTGGTGTGCCGCGTGGTGCCGCCTGCGTGGAAAGGGTTGAGACGGAGTTTCCCGGAGTTGTTGTTTACGTCGGCGGTGTGGTGCACGGCTGCTGCACGTTCGTTATGTTCTTTCCCCGGAAACGACGCGTGGGATGGGGGGGGGGGGGGGAGGGGGGAAAGTGACTCTCCCCGGACACACGGAAACGTCGATACGAATTTTATCGATGTCGTCGTCGTCGTCGTCGTCGTTCGTGGCTGCCGGAAGCACACGTCGTTGGGCTGCCGAGCTTTTACCGAAACGTTCGGAAATCCGACGCACGGCCGTGCACTTTATCTGTTTTGTCGCCATGTGGTTGCACGTTCGAAAAGAACGCAACCTTGAAAAACTGCTCGGAAATCAAGCAGCTTTACATGTAGGGCCTTTTTTGTTTGTTTCGTAAAGGAAGAAAAAAAAAGGAAAAAATCGAAAAACCACATTCGATTTTCATGTTACGTTTGGTTTCGGAGGAGATATCTTTCAAGAGTTGTGTGTCGTCTCCTTTCGTTTTTTTGAAAAAAAAAAAAAAAAAAAAATTGCTTCCCGAACCCTCACGAAAACTCCTGTATTCATGTTAGAAAATGTTATTTACAGATAAGTCTTTGACAGAAGTACGATGAATTCCTAAGTGAAATGATATAGCCCAATTATGGATCACAGTGTTAAGACAATGAATTCTCATAGAAAAGTTGCATTTTCACGGTTATTAAACTATCAGCGTTTTGAAAACCCTGAATTGGAGTCGATTTTTCATCGGTATGTTTATAAAATTCAGGGTGCAGGTGTTATTAGTGCTCTTGCCTTGCTGATTATGTTATCAGCAATCTTAGCAGTTTTAAGTCTTGTGTACTTGGGAAAACCAACGATAGAAAATATCTATTACATTTTAATGTGTCTTTCCCTGGCACTAATATTTGTCTATTTACAATCTAAATGGATGTGTGATCACCACACACCATGGATTTGTTACACTGTAATATGTTTTGCTGTGGGACTTTGTGTTCTCACATTTCCTATCAGCTTTGGTATGGAAGAGACAGCAATGCTTCCCAGAAAAACTCTAGGTGATGGTGTATGGTATGTGGTGTTTACTGTGTTTTTGACATACACTTTGCTCCCACTGAATTTTGTGCTGTGTTTGCTTGTTGGTATAATAATTCCTGGCTCTCATATAGCAGTCATATTTCTTACGGCAGGTGAATTTTTGTCTTTGAAGTGGCATCAGGTGAGCTATGCAAAACAATTCTTTCATGGTATTCTGAATACCATATAAATATTTTGATGAATTTTAATTTAAAAGCATTTGTTTCATTTTGATCTGTTAGCCATCAATTGTGTTTTTTTCTGTGATACTTAATTTCATCCACACATTGTAATGTAATTTTGTAAATTAAATCAATTGAAAATTAATTGAAAGCTATTCAACTGCCTCAATTTGTGTTTATAATTATTGTGGATTCCTTAATTGAAAGTTATCTCTGTTATTTATTTGTGTTTTAATGACAGTTGTTTAGGTATTTGTAATACATAACTATTTTAAACATAAATATCATAATGAAAATATTTATATGCCAGTTGAAGTTTTTCTCTTTGCACTAGCGTGGAAGACCAAATTAAACTGATTTAATGTGGCTTCAAGTGCATTATGGGATCAAAATTGTGAATACTAATAATGTCCTCAATCCTGAAACTTCTTTCAGTAAATTGTATATGGTGGCTGTTTTTCCTTTTCCTTTCTCGCTTGGGTTCTTCATATTCTCAACAAAAGATTAGTTCATATTAAAAAGATTCCTTTTTAACAAGTGACTCACAGTGTTCACAATGCTTTTGTGCAATGAAAAATTGGCAGAAATATTTGTGCCTAAACTGTTGCAGTTACATAGTGCAAGAAACTGACTTTTCCATTTTGCTCAAACTCAGGAATCTTTCAACTCCTTTTCCTGGTCTGTATTTGTTTTTCCTCCTTCAGGTTAGGTTATTTCCAAAGTGCTTCCCATATATGCTGCAATTATGCACTGATCATGGGATCATTGCATTTCTGGTCTCTCTTTAGTTAATTGAAAACTGCGCCTAGATATTCTTTTTGAAGACCTCTTGTTTTAACTTGTATCTTTTCCTGCCTTGAACACTAATAAAATTGAAAACTCAAAACAATTTTTTCAAAACAGTAATTTTCAAAAATTACTGTAAGCTTGTATTTATATTTTGGTCAATTTGGGATCTGTTCTCACAAAAATAATACCCATTCATTTATTTGGATGTTCACTGAATTGCAGTATAGTACTTATTGTTGTCTCTATTGGATTTCGTCACTTTTTTAAAGTGAACAACCTTTATTTTTCATTCAGTAAACTCTTATTATTTGTGAATGGCTTTCTTTTAAAAGCAGTATGTATTGGCTTTCTTAATGTGGTGCTTAATTTGGTTTTCCTATTTGGACACCCTATAAAATAGTATACATAATTGAAACATTTTTTTGTGTGTTATGATGGGCTGTTTTTTTTGCTGCTTTTGGTGCTATGCAGTGTAATTCTTGATTATTGCCATGTGTGTAGTTGTTATTGCTTGGCTTTCTTTCCATGTATAGTTTGATTTTTCCTTTAAACTTGCATCTTTTTGAAAAATGCAAGTTTTGCAAAACATCATGGAAGGTGTTAATGAATTCATTTGAAACTTTTGTAGTGAATATAATGGTGTTTTCTTTAAATGAATGCAATGTAAACATTTTTGTTTTGAAGTTGCATTTTGAGAAGTTAAAAGATTCACGGTCCTTATAGCTGCCACTATCTCACTTCCAAATGCTCATATCTTTTATACAGTTTGAATTTTTGATTGTTTTTTGTCCCTTGTGAATCTCCAAATGTATCCATGTATCCTAATATATGCTCATAATTCTGATTTCTTTTAGTTCCACGATTTTGATTTTGTAATACTAAATAATTAAACTTTGCAAGTTTGCATTCATTATGTAAGCAGATTAATTTCATTTCATTCACATTTTCAACTGTTTTATCATGCAAGTAATTTGTTCAGTTGGATAAGCATGACTAATGCTGAAAAGTGCTTAATTTGTATAACCCTTTTTGACACTTTATTTAGCTGTGCATTTCTTACTCCTTATTTCAATAGTAAACATCATATCAAACAGAATTTTTGCCTTGGTTTTAATTCAATACATATTGAATTATTGCAGTACTGTTCTCCATCACAAATAACATTGTAAATGTGTATGCAGTAATAAAATCAATATTTTGTATAAAACAACTGTTTCCATCTGTGAAGTGCCATATAGTAACACAATTGATGCAGTCAATAATATCTCATCATCAAATAATCAGCCTTATAAGTCGAATTAGATACTTTTAGGATCATGTGATTGCAAATCCTGAAATTCATGCAACATGTTGTGATTTAGGTTAAGATTTAGCAGAAATAGTTAAATATGAATGAATTTGTTCAAAAGATATCTGTTCATCATTTTTTAACGGATTTTGTGTAATTTCTGGAGAATTGCAAATAAATACCCAACAAAGCTGGAGACACAACTCAAGGACAAGAATGCATAAAAAAAAATGTCTTGAGCAAATAATGAAATAGCATTCATTTATATTTTCTCTAGAGAGCTTTATTGAAATTTCGTATTTTCAGTCAAATTTGTGAGTGCTTGTTGGTTATTTTCTTATCTTGCCTCTCTTATTTGAGTTTTCTAATCAGATCGGTAAAGACAATTGAGTTGCATATACAAAGGTATTTGTGCAGCGATTCATGAGATTTTTTGCTGTTAGGCTAAATTTCCAGCAAATAAGTGAGTTGTTTGTCAATAGTGCTTTTAATAGGATGTGTAAATAAAGTATAAATGATTAATTACAAGATAAATTAGCTGCTGTTTTTATATGGAGACGGTGAATATTAACAATAACAGCCTGATTGTGTACATGTGGAACATTTATTTGTGCAAATGAGGAACACTTGAAGTGAGAATATATTGAAATGTTTTTCTGGCAAGAGTGAATAGTTCCTTTGCATTATTTGCATTTGCAAATGTGCAGTCTCATGATTGCTCAATGTCACATGCATGTCTGTGTGTAAAGACTGGAATAAAAGTATTAGATCTATTTGTAAAATTCAAGGGTATTAGGACTGATATGTAAAAGTTTTGTTGGTTTATATTATAACTTTGAAGAATTCACATAAAATTTCTTATAATGTAGCAATACTGGAGTATCAGCTATTCAGAAATTTATATTGATATTGAAAAGGTGGTAGATCACGAAAATTTGCTGTGACAGACTTCCTTAGCAACAATTTTTTTAGCTGTAATAAAGTTTACATTTAGCAGTACAAATGATGTGAGGAATCCTGATTTTCCGGTGAAACTGGTTTGCAAATTGTTGAATGCGTATTATTGGTTTCATCCAATAAGGTGTTACAGAAGTAAATAATTTTATAATACAAATTGTGTGTTAAACTGAAAGCTAGTTCTTGGAAAGTGAATTTTTTAAACACTTTAAACTGTTCACGCCAGTAGTATCTTAATTTTTTAATGGATTTCATTCATTGTGTGGAGGATGAATTAGTTTAACAATGTGTTAAAACCAATATTTGATGCATAATTGTTTCATTATTACTGATTTTGCATGAGTTTGTTTTCAGCCTACAGATGTTAAGAAAACCTTTTTAATTGGTTCCTAAAAACACGGATGCATCCTTAATAAAATTAAGGTTTTATAAATTATTTTAATTCTGTGAATACTTTTTATTTTTTTTGTTTTAAATCATTGCAATTATCTTTGATCAGTTATGAGATTATGTTTTTAAAAAATGCCTGAAAAGAATGGTTTTATGCAGTATTTTTGTTTTTTTTTTCATTTCTTGATGCCTATCAAAAACCATAGTATTCCTGTGTAGTATTCCATAGTTTGGTGCTTTGCTATTTCAAAGACTAAGGTACCTGCACTGTGATGCTATATAATCCATTACGCAGGCATGTGAAAGTGCTTCCATGAAGGGCGTTTTCACATCCTCACACAGTAAAATTCTCAAAGACACCCCAGAATCACTGCAGATACTTTTTTCCAGTATTTTTGTGGACTTGTAGAAATTGTATAATGTTCTGGCAGATAAGTGTACTGAGTGAATCTTGGGACACAGATGTACTGTACTGGCCCACTTAATAATTTCATTCTATTTTTACAGTAATTAGACTCCAAAAACTTACAGTTTCTTCGTTATTGCAGATGATCACAGTTGCTGCCCCCCTCCCAATTTTAGCCTTGTTTGGCAGAAACATACATCCTTTCCTATGGTACCTGGAAAGAGTATTTTCAGGATGGCCTAATTGGGCCAAGTATTTGTTCATATTGCATTTTTAGGCGTCGCTTCTTATGCTGATTGTGTGAAAAAGCATATACATTTTATGCCATAAGTCAATTTGTGACACCTTGATTGAATGACTATTTATGCACATTCAAGTATAATGTCAAGATGCACTTCAGTTGCCTTGAATGATACTTGCATGTGATTATATGTGACTGTATTTATAGACTTCATGATAAATATCATCAATGCAATTAAATTTTACATGTTTTCCATGCCGATAATAAGCAAAAGACATCAATCACATGAGTTTTATCTGCTGCAGTTTTGGTGTAAATGATCTTATTGTGATCTTATTTTGCAGTATATGCATCAGAAAAGTCGAAAAAAATAAACATCTACTTCTCTATGCTTCAGTTTAAGCCAGAAGAAAAAAGATATACGCCTGTTTACTGCTTCTTTTCATGCTTTGATAATTTTTTTTTTGGTGATAGTTTTTTTTTTTTTTCGGTGCTACATCTAATTGAGCATACATCTTTTTTTTATTTGTAGCTATTGGCCAATACCCTTGTTTTTGTAGTTGTTAATTTGGCAGGCATATTTATTCATCATGTATCAGAAAAAACTCAAAGGAAAGCATTTTTGGATACAAGAAATTGTATTGGTATTAGATTGGAAATGGAAGATGAAAATGAAAAATTGGTGAGTGAAATCAATTAATATAACAATTAGCATTTAAAGTTGTGTATTCAATGAAGTCATAAATCTATTTTATATTTATACTGTTTCAATCCTCCATTTTTGTTCACTCAGAATATTTTCAATAAAGCAGTACTTCTTTACTTTTGAAGGCAAATATTGTAAATCAGTCATTTTTACAGCATTTTAGATGTTAACAATGGAAACATTCCAGGCATTCTAAACACTTGATCACACCATTATTTTTCCAGCTTATCTCAAAAATTGTAGCATTTCAAACACTTTCTGCACAATTCAGAGCATCGAGTCTTTTTTTTTATTGTTTTTTGTTTGCCGTTTTTGTGATCTCTTAATTTTATTCTTCAATTTCAAGCCTATTTTGATTGTGCAAAATCCTCCAGAAAAAAGAAAAACATATGCATTTCTAATGTATAAAATTACCTGAGGTATATATCTACTAGTGCTAAGATTTCCAATTGTGCACTCATATAAGGAAACTGAAAACGTGCATTTTGCTATAATTGCTTTGATTAGTATTTTGTTCAAGTGAAATTTCAGTCTGTTGCACTGTATATCTTTGTTTTTAAACTCAGCGCAGCTTGCAAGTAGCTATCAAATGACTAGAAAAAAAACAAAATAGAACTGAACTAATATTCAAAAGAGATCAATTTCAAAGCCTACGATCTCATTTCTGTGATAAGAAGTTTCCAACCATTGCTTACAATTAATTTTTTTTTAAATATCCATATCTTTTCAAACTTGAGAAGTTTTCTGCTAGCACAGTATTTTTTGATTTGTTTGATCACATTTGAATGTTTATTTGAGTTGATGCTTTCAAACTTCAAGATTTTTCTGTTGATAATGCTTAGCTTCTGCAGTGAAGTGTATAATCACTGAGTTTGAAATCATTGAAAAATACTTGTAATTTGCATGATGTAATAAGGTAGGGTGCAATTTTAAATGTGTGAGATTCCTGGAATTGTGTCCCTACTTAGATTGATTGCGTGATTTGTCTCATTTCGATTGCGACCAGATATTTGAGATCATTGAGAAATGCAACGACATTCAAATTTTTATACTATTTTCTGTAATGATGGATGAAGTAGAAATTTCTTTTTTTAATGTATTCTGAAGTATTATGATAGGAAGAAATTAAGACCAGGCAGCAATTTCTGGCTTAAAATACTTGAAGAAAGTAAATCAAAGAATTATTCAATGAAGGTGTTTGATGTAAGCTATAAATTGAATGCGTATGGGAAAGAAGAACTAGATGTTAAGAAACTTGGATGAACACTGTTACACATAAGGGTTTCTGAAACGAATAAACATGTGTAAAGATTACAGTATTAAAGTAGGAAATAAGTGATAGTGAAAAATAGTGAATTCTTTCTTTAAAAATTTGAAAATTTCTTTAAAAATTTCATACTTCAATAAGACTACAAAGCTAGTACGGATTTAACAGAACTCTAAGCAAATGACTGTGATTGATGAATCACATTCCCCATATAATGTCCTAAAGTATTTTGATCGAATTACAAAGTTGTGATCACTTTGGGTTATAAAAATGTATTTTTAACTAATGAAAAGAATTCTGATTCCGTACTGTAATGAAATCAAAGGTTTTCTGTAACTTTTTTGAATCGAAGAATGCATGTTTGTTTCTTCATAATAATTAAATAATAAAAACAAAAGTCGTTAAAGATTCTACTAAGGTATTGTTTGGGTATCAATATTGTTTCATATAATTGCGTTTACAATTGGGTAAGGCAATATGTGTTTAATGTTTAGACAATTTCTTATTCTTATCGAGAATTAAATCAAGTGTGCCCTTTTCAGGAACGTTTGCTATTGTCTGCTTTACCTCCACATATTGCCATGGAAATGAAAACAGATCTCTTGTCTCCTGTTGAAGGACAATTTCACAAAACATATATGCAAAAACAAGACAATGTCAGGTATATTTTGAGAGCTTTCAAGTTTTAAAATAACTTATGATGCATAAATTTCCCAAGTGGTTATATGGACCTAGTTCTCAAAAGAATTTACTTGCTGTGTGCAACCAGATTTCTCTTTATAATAGTTGCAGCTTGTTTGAGTGTTTATAAACTTGTAAGCAACTTAGAGTTTTCATTAAAATTGAAAATAAGTGCAAGCATTGCACATATTTCAACTGTTTTAGGTCGAAACTTTCTTTAGTACATGTAATTTCAACATTCCAATTTATTTAACATGTTCTATGCATTTAATTCAACTTAATTCAATTAAGTTGTATTAAATTGTCTATTTATTGTATTTAATACACTGAATGTATAAAATAAGTCTATCAAATTTAGTGACTGAAATGCCAAAATATTTACATTTTTGTTGATCTTTGTTTTTATTGTAGTTGTTTTTTGGGAATTTTTTTTCCATCTTTGAATCAACAAAACCACCAAAAATATGTTAGAAGAATAGATTAGGAAGGTTTTACTTGTGTAATTGCTTTTTGTGATTCCATAACAGTAATACAAATAATGAGTGGTTAATTTAAACAGATTACAGAGTTTAGGATGCACAGTTTTGACCAGTACATGTATATGTGCATATGAGAAATTGAAGTAAGTTAATTTATTAGGGCACTGATCTAATAGCATCACGATTTGTGCATTTTTCTTTATACATTATTCTGGTCATCTTGGTATATTAATTCAAATTCCTTCAAGCAATGATTTATCAAGTATGTTATTGAATTCTTACCATTAATTTAGTTATTGATTTACGAGATACTTCTGAATCCTAACGTAGTCGAGTAAAGAATTAGCGTTCGTGCAACCGATAGCTATCAGGATGTTCGAGAGCTTTCAGAATATTTCATTGATTTTAGCATTAAAATAGCATTGATTGAATCTAAAGTTAGAAATGTTTATGTTTAATTTTTTGATAAGCTTGTTCATCGCAGACAGCAGTGTATGTTTGCTGGATAATGTGCAAGGAAAGATTCGAGTATTTGTATCTTCTGTTTTCATTTGGTGGAGGTGATGAACTGTACAACTTTTTTACCTTCTTGGAGATCACTATTTTTGTGTTAGTGGTTTAATAGACAAAACCCACAACCATGCACAGAATGTTGTTGAGATGGGTCTGGATATAGTAGATGCTATTGCGTAAGATAGTCCTATGTAAAGTTCTGTAGTTTTCAGATTGATTTTCGGCACTTGCCTTATCCATATGGCACAGATCTGTGCATTTGAGATATCATGTGTTGGCAATATTCTGAAAGAACATGAGAAAGGAGAAAAGTTAAATGACTGCATACAGAATTGGAATTCTCAACCAAGAACTGAAGCATTTTTTAAATAGATATTTATTAGATTTGAGATGATTATCAAGACAAAAACATTCACAATAAAAGTGCTTGTCGTTTTCAAGTTTTGAAATTTGGTTCTCATCTTGAAAAGCAAAATATTGCTCTATTCTGTATCCCTTTTTTTTTTTTCTTCCTCTCGCGTTCATTAAGAACTTGTGAGAGGAAAAATTAAAATCAGAAAGACTCACCTAAGAGAAATAAATTAGAACAAGGAGATATGAGAAGACATAGATATGAGACAAGAAGTGCGATAGAACAACCCAGAAGCGAAATTTGGGACGTACTATATGTGATTTAATTTAGATTTAAGGATGTGATTTAAATTTAAGGATTCTTGTTTGATTCGAAGATTTCAGAATCCTTTCAGCCTTACCATGTTCTAAGTGACTTGTTGAAATTAAAGGTGACTACATGTTAATTCTTATTCAGTTGAGGATTTATTGAGCGTACCCACATGAATATACTAAATTCTAATTTATTCTACAATGAATCCACTAAGAATATCTAGAGTAGAAAATGCTTGATGAAAACATACGTACGATGATCATCAGTTCGTCACAGTGATACAGTTTTAGAAGGTGACTTTATCACATGTTCGATCACCATAAATCGAATCAGTCAAACTTTAGCAGAATACATCCATGATTGAATCTTTTGTTGCACTAATGTATGATGCCATAAGTGAGTCTTAAAAACTTTCTTTTTGTTTTGAAGTTCATGTAGGCATTCTCTGTGTAAATCTCCATTGTCATTGTTTATTTATAGAAAGTATTACATGAAGTCTCTCGTTACTTGCTGATTAAAATTAAAACTGCATTATGAGCACTGTATGAATTTTGCAAAATCAATATTTTTAAAAATGTATGAATTTTAATGTATTCTTCATGTAGTTGAGGAAAGTAAATACATTTACATCATAAGTTTATGAAACATTACCATATATCCTTTCATTATTTTCTTTGCTGTAAGTGATTCAGCATATATAATCAATTGTTTTCATTTGCAGCATTCTTTTTGCTGATATAGTGGGTTTCACTGTTTTGGCTGCTCAGTGTTCCCCGCAAGAATTAGTTCGTTTGCTGAATGAGCTCTTTGGACGCTTTGATCAGCTTGCATTTGTTAAGTGCTTTCATACTTTTTCATAATCCTTAAGTATTTTCAGGACAATCAATGTCAGCGCATTAAAATTCTTGGAGATCGCTATTTTTGTGTTAGTGGTTTAATAGACAAAACCCACAACCATGCACAGAATGTTGTTGAGATGGGTCTGGATATAGTAGATGCTATTGCGTAAGATAGTCCTGTCTTGTGTATAATGATTTTTCTTCAAAAGCTCTGTTGTTGAAGCTACTGATGTTCCATTAAACATGAGAGTAGGCATCCACACTGGCACTGTCTATTATGGTGTTCTGGGGTATACAAAGTGGCAGTTTGACGTATGGTCTGACGATGTGCTTTTGGCAAGTCACATGGATTACGGTGGAGAACCAGGGTAATGTTCAGAAAAACATCATATAATTTGCTATTTTCTTGACATTTCTGTATTGGTGTTTTGTATTAGTGTAACAGTTTATTGACGAATTCTTATCATGTTAGTTGCACACTGCATCACTTTTGTTGGTGTTGTTTTCCATTTTTCCTTTATTTTTTTTTTTTTAAAGTTTGGTTTATTGATCATATCATGATTTCTAGGCGGGTGCATGTAACTCAAACGACAGTAGCATTTCTCAATGGAGAATATGAGTTGGAGCCAGGTAATGGCAATACTAGAGACCCATATTTGCAAGAACATAATATCTCTACATATTTCATTGTACCATCAAGTCGCAGAAGAAAGGTAGTTATTTAATGAGATTTTGTGATGTTATTGTATTTTAGCCCTTATTATTTAACACACTGCAAATTCGTTCAGCCATAGGAGCAGCACAAAGACGCAAACCTAATATGCAAAATATAGGAGAAATACTGGTCCAGCTTTTAAGTTCAATCAAATATTCAGTTGAGACACCCTTCTCCAACATGACATTAACAGCATTCGAAAAAGCATCTTCTCTGAAAAAAGTAATCTGATTATTATGAGATTCAATGATTTATTCTATTTCATTGAAGACTGGAGGAGATGCAGATTTTCTGAAGAGACCTTATCGAAAACGACACACGTCATCTTTTGTATATCAGCCTGGTGGTCACATCAATAAATATTTAGCTCAGGGTATTGATTCAGGAAGCATACTCCAGGAAAAGTGCTCACAAATGCATCCTTTAACTTTGTGTTTTCGAGATTCTGACAAAGAAAGACAATTTCATGAAGAACGAGATGAAACTTTTGGTGTTTCCTTGGCATGTTCTCTTGCTGTGCTGTTGTTGTTAACTGGTTTGCAAGCCATTGTTCTTCCCACAACACTGATTTTATTGCTGCTATTTCTGACAGCGTTTGTTTGGATGACTGGAACATTGATGGTGTTATTAGCTGTTCGCTTACGTCTCTTGCTTTGGGATCTGACGTATTCATTTTATTTACGTGTAGCCATAACGGTCTTTACTTTAATCTTAGTTTTTGCTGTAGCAGAAGTAAACACAGTATGTTTAAATTATTTTGAATCTTTCAGTAATTAATCTTTTGATGTGTCCTTAGTTTTCATGTCGCTTGGATGCTCCTTGTACTCAGAACACAGCTAATGTTACCTTGTCACCTTTCGTACAAGATCATCGGAGCTGCCCACTTCCACATTATATCTTGCTTTCAGCCACATTGGGCTACATAGCAGTGGCTGTTTTTCTCAGACTACCAGCTGTTGTTAAGGGTGTAGTGTTAGTAGCCATGGCTACAGTTTACATCATCTTCATTCTTGTGTCGCATGCGTCTGTCTTTCATTGTTATGACATTAGAATTGGGTAAGAGAACATGCTGGAAAAGATTCTTCATTAGTTTTTATTTTTTAGAGCTGTGGTGCCTCTCCAGGCTTTTGGAATTGTTCAGTTATTCCTCTTTCTTATTCTTGTATTGGTTCATGGCCGGCAGCTGGAGAGTATTGTCCGATTGGATTTCTTATGGCAGGCACAGGTAACACTGCAGCTCATTAACACCTTGTTCCTCATATTTGTTAGGCCATGGAGGAGCGCTGTGATTTGGATGTGTTGCAGCTCAGTATGCGACGAGTGCTGTTTAATTTGCTTCCCACATATGTGGCTATTCACTTTTTGGAGCGCCATGTCAATACTCTGCCTGGTGGTCATGAATTGTACCACCAGGGCTATGATCTAGTGGGCATTTTGTTTGCTACTGTGACAGGTTTCACAGAATTGGAAAGCCAACATGGCAGTGAATATTTGAGACTCCTATCGGATGTCATATCTCGTTTCGATCAGTTGCTAACTGAAGAGCGGTTTCGCACTCTTGAAAAGTTAAAAACCTTTGGACCAATGTATGTGGTTGTTTCTGGTTTACGTCCAGAGTCTCGTGGATCAACTGATGATAACCACTTGCAAGATTTGGTGGAGTTTGTATTTACTATGAGAGAGCAGTTGCAATTACTTCCTGGTAACTTCCAGTTACGTGCTGGTAAGATGATGGTCAATGCCATATATTTCTGCTAAATGCATATTGTATGAATTTAGGTATCAGTTGTGGCCCTGTAATAGCTGGAGTGGTAGGTGCCCGTCGACCTCAATATGATATTTGGGGTTTAGCTGTGAATCGAGCCTGTCGAATGGACTTGACAAGTTTGCCTAACCACATACATATTACTGAAGAATTGCATCAACGGCTGCAAAATGGCCCATACGAATTTCAGAGCAGAGGGAAAATCAAAATCAAACCCAAAATTGAGATTACTACTTATTTCTTGACAGATCGTAAACAAGGTGCCACTGTTAGGATAGAAGAAGTTAGCAAACGCAAGACCCCAACTATTGGTAGGAAAAAAAAGTGCGAGACTTCAGAGTTGATGTGTGGGTCTGTCTGATAGGCGTATCTCTTTGTGGAAGTGTGGCTACACCTCTTACATTGGTTAATCAGCTACAGCATCAAGTGGGGACTGTGAGCAGCATTGCTCCCCATCGTGTGCGAGAGATGGCACAGCTTTGTCAAAGTCCCGTTTCTTCTCATCGCCTGTCTCCTAATTCAAGAATACCCAAGGATCATGAGGATCCTGCTGAAGAGAAGGATCCTCTCCTCCCGCCATTGGGGCAAGTAGCCTCACCGTCGCAAGCATGTTTGGTGTGCAAATCTTGTACACCACCGAAAGGTGGAATCCCTCGTACAAATGTGCATGTATGGCCTCGATCCCCTCAACGGAGTCGTGGACCTTTACCACCTACTCCAAAGTCACAGCCAGTTGTGGTAGCAGGTCCACAAACTCGTGAAGCGAACATTCGTACCCGCCTTCGTTCTGGTGCTGTTTTGCATCATTTGTCTAATGAAAGTCTTCAAGATCCAAATTCTCGTTTCATGAGTTCCCGTGCTCATTCTTCTGTTGATGAAATTAGTTCATTGAACCATTCGAATCTCAGCTCTACCTCTTCACCATCACCACCTCCAGTACCTTTCCATCGAAATGTTCACGAGGAAGCTTCTTCCAATAAAGCTTCAGATGGCCAGTCAGTCTCTCAAAGGACCGATGCTTTACCAGGGTTTCCGCATGTTGGGTACTCACCATCTTTGTCTTGGTGCACAGAAGAGAGTTCCGCAGCCCCTGAGCCACCGCGTCGAAATCTGAGCAGTGCTGTTCCTGATTCACAGGTAGTAAACTTAAAAAAGCCCTCTGTTTGAGAATGGTTGAATGTGAATGTATGTGTACAATAATTTGAGTTAATCCTCAGTCAGTACAGTAGTTTGCACAAATTGTTATGCAAAGTTTATGTGCGTTAAGTTATGTTGTTCTCTTTGTTGTCATCTTTACTGAAATTAAGGTATTTACTCTGAACATGATTATTTCTTTTTCTTTTTTCAGACAACTTCCATTGCAAATAGGTGTAACTTGGTTTCAGTACCCACACTTTCCGAAAAGCTCCAATCCACTTTCAATGTTTCACAAAAAGGAGACAAAATGCGTAAAGATGAATCTTGTCAGACGGAAAGGAGTGGTTTTGTATCCCACGTTCCCAAGCGCGTTGATTCCACCGCCCTGCAGAAATTGCAGCGTCACTTTCCTCCGCCACCTCCGAAACCCCCTATCGTTAGTAAATGTTCTCGTGCCCCCAGTTTCGAGAAAGAATTGAAAAAGCTCATTGAACAAGTGGAAAAGGTTGAACTTTTAAACCAGAAAAGACAGATGCAGAATTGGAGGCAGGATGCCCATGGTTCAAACAAGTTGCAGGAGGTCACCGAAGCTGCTAAGCGGCAGGAAGAACTACTATTAGCATCAGCCGAGCCCAAACTCAGAGACTGCATCTCGGCCGCACATATAGCAGGAAACTCGCGTATTCCCAGACCGACGCAGTCTCGTCCATTTTTGCCAAAGAATGCGAAGCTTGGAATCTCCGGATCTGTTAGGTAAGCAGGTATTTGTGTGGTCGCTTTATTTGCTTGTGCCAAGTACCAGGTGCTCCGAGAATCCGTTGCAAACCAACAGTCCAGGTGCTGTTAAAACCGATAATATGACTCCAGCAGAAATGGAGAATGCAGAGAAAGATCAGTGGACTTTCCTGTCACATGATGATTGGTCACAACAGAATCAAAATAAGTTGGAAAACCAGCTTCTAGACGAAGCCAGCCAGTCAGAGTGGAGCGATGATGAAGAATACGGAGAGGAAGAAGTGGATGCCGAACCCGAATCGGCCGGTTATATCACAGATGATCCTGCATTAGAAAATCTTTCAATTGTGAATGAGGCAGGATTGACAGATGCTGAAGCGGCTATCAGCGAATTGAATTCGGTTTTCAATGATCCCGGATTGGAGGGGGATATGGACGACACCAGCGTGTCCTCCCGTGCATCCTCCCGTGTTTACGATCCAGATGCTTATTTGGTAGCTGATGGGTATGCCTTGTACGATTCGGAGTGCGATGTTTTGAGGCATGCACTTACGTCCGACGATGAACTCTGCACGACATCCAACCTAAAGCATCGTGACGAAGTCAACCTGGAAAACATACGGTCCATCTCTGAAAATATCCGTCAGAATTTCGGCAAAAGTCGCAGTGAAACAGGAGACAGTGATTAGGTGGCGAGAAAACTTCCCCAACTACAATAGTATTTATATTGTGATATGCATGCTGTAATGATAGTGTTTGTTGATAAATTCTTCCAAGCTCCCAAAGTATACCAACCCACTTTCAAAAGTGAAAAAACTCCTCGCTTCGTGACTCTTGGCTCTCGCACCTTGCAGCCACGTGTTGAGGTGCGAATGACGACGCGTGCCGATGAAGAGAACGCTGAAAACAGTCCAATCTTCACGATCCAAGTGGAGATCGAATTGGATTCGATTATTCAAATAAATATTCTTCTCCTAAATGGAAATTTGTCAACACCGAGCATTGTCGGTTGCCGTTGGGTTTATACAGCCTGCTTAAGAAGTTTGCCGTTGTTGTCATGGTACGCAAGTTTGTAATACGACTTGTGGTCCCCCAGGCGCCCCAAATGAAAAGGGGACGACGAGGATTTGATAAAATAACCGGTAGCTGCTTCATATCCTTGCTTCGGACTTACTGAAATCAGGGTTCGCGTCGTAGCATCCGGGGTGTGAAAATCCACAACTGGAAGCCGGATCAACGTGGAGGAACTAAGTTGGGGCCAAGGCTTTTCGTAACCTCCGGAACTTCATTTTTTTTTCCTCTTTTGCCATGTGCGCGCGTGTGACTGCAGACTGCGGTGCACCTCCGCGTTCTCTTCCCACTGCAACTGCAGTTGCAGGCCCCACACAAAACGTGGCTTCGGGGCTGGGAATCACTGGGGCCTCCGCATTCAGTTCAGTCTTTCCGAATTTAAACGACTGCAGTTGCACAATGAATCGTCTCGAATACCCATTAAGGTGCGGCGTACGTCCGTTTCCCAAGGAGCTGCTGAATCGTGCGGTCAGAATTGAATGTTAATTTCGTGATTCGATGCTCATGGCTGAAATTGGCAGAGACACTGATCTTCGTTTCCTATGGTTACCGATCGTACAGATGCACAAACATCTCGAATGCACAGAAATCGAAACTGTTTCTTATTTTGGGAAATCCTGGAAATGTCGCCGATTAGAAAATTTTCAAAGTAGCTCGTGCTACTTTAAGGTCGTGCAGGAAGTTGCGAAGCACCCGAAAGATTGCTGCCATGTTGGATCGACGTGCAGCGACAGCCTTAAGAATTAAGACGAATGTGCGTGAAGAGTCATTTCTAACAGGTCAAGGGTTCCATAGCAGAAAAGCAAACTTGCATTGAATTGCAACTATTTCCAGTTGGAACGCCTCCATGCCAATCAGAACACAAGCTTGACGCCAGGAGAGAAGCTACCCACAAATGCAGGCTCTGGGGTTTGGGTTAAAAGGAGCAATACTTATTACATACACCAGCACTCAGAGATCCTGAAGAGCCGTCACGCGCCTGGCGGCGGCTCACGCAGCTCTTTCACGCTGTTCCACGCTACCCGAGGGTGCGTGTAATTCTTCAAGGTAGTGGATACCCCTGGAGGGGAGTCCTATGGATACGGGAAGGGCTTGGAGTCTGTTCCTCTCACTCCTCCCTGGGAGGGATCCCCGGAATGGAAATCACCTCCACCCTGGTGGTCTCCGAAGGGAATCTCCTTCTTTATGCTTTCCGGAGGGACCCAGGAGGGGTCCTCTCCATTTTCCTTCTTCGTAGGGAATCCGGAAAGCATCCGCCCCTGTTTGCTCCTCTGAAGAGAACCCGAAGGGACGCTTCCGAAATTTCTCACAAGGACGGCGGTTTCTCCCATGCCGATCGGACGGGCCACACCCACAAGAGATATTAACATCTGTACAAATGTGGAGTTTGGCAAAACTCCCTTCGGCGTCTGATGACCTTCTCAACCGCTGGGCAGGGAACTTCACACGCCGCCCGTCACCGCAGCGATGGGGTGATGAAAGAGCTGGAAGGATGGCAGCGAAACCCCGGGGGCTGCTTCTTTCCAGCCCATCGATCCCTGGAACGGATTTCCAGTCCCTGACCGAATCCAGTGCTGTCAACCGCCGACGTGAGCAGATACCTTTTGATTTCAGGCCACTTCAGCATTCGCTCGTTGCCCAGTGAGAGTGTGGCAAGAGTGGAGAACAGATCTATCCACGAGCTTTGCGGGGCAACGCACATGGGCAAGTTGCTGGCCGGCAAATCTGGAGCGGAGGACTCCATGGATGGCGTCTTCTTGCTGCGTTCTCAGGTCGGCAACAGAGCCAGGACATTATCAAGGCTGTCGGAAGGACCATGCCCGGAGAGTGCTCCAAGCGCGCTCGCTCTGGAAAGGACCTCCAGCACACGGCAGCTGCGAAGAGACTCAGCCACATGAAAGCTTGGAACGTTCAGGAGGAACTGCGCCGATTGCCAAGAGTTTCTCCGCTCAGCAACTCGGAGCTGACCAAAAGATAAAACTTCCAGTCCATGAGTACCGCCTATAGTTCTACCCTTTAAACTGCCTACCCACAGGGTCCCGAAAAGGAATATGAAACGGGTGCACCCATTCCAAAAACGCAGTACCGCAAGGAAGGTGGATGTTCATCTCCTGGCAGAGTCCAGAGTCAGTGGCAAACATGACAGTCTGGGACAGTCGGATTACTGGACGCCGAAGGAGAGGGGCGCTCGACTCCATCAGAGGTGTGACTCCATAATATGACCCTAAACATCCGCAAGAATAGTATCATACAGTTTTCTTTTAAAAAGAAACAAGAATACTGAACAAATCTGGCTGCAATTTCAATTATTGCCATTACATTAACATCCCATAGTTCTACGTGATTATGATTGACAACACAGTTCCATTCCATGAGGAGCAGATGACGAGGGATGATTCCATTACCAAAAAGAAGAGATTTTTTGCCATTATCTTAAAAGAATCCACAAAATGATGAATTTCATAAATTCCTAAAAGTGAATATGCCCGAAACAAGCTGAAGATGCTGCCTTGTACAGCATGTTTCATCTTTACGGAATGGAACTTTTGGTTTTCAGAAGCCAAGATCTGAATCTGAGATGAAAATCCGATGACAGTTTTCAGATCCCTGAAAGCGCTGTCACTTATTTTTGGTCCGAAGCCGACTAGCGGACAGCTCACTAATGCCACATGCCGATCACTTATTATTACTACATTTCACATCATGGCTGCAATAATTTTAAATAAAGATCCTGTGAATTCCTTGCCAATTTCCTAAGAATCGGGAATTGCGTATTGATGCTTCATGTTCTTTTTGACCTTGTTTTATGACTGACTCTCTCCAATTAATGAAACCAACTTACAATAGACACACACTACGTAGTAGTCTCTTTCTCTACACCTGTTGCCTATTCGTGGTTGAGATTTCCCTTTTATTGGGTTCCTTCATATAAAAACGCTTTCTTCCTTATGCATTTTTGTATTTTGCTCACTAAAAAAAATATCGATCTTCCTTCATAGGTAATTTCGTTTAAGGAACTAAGATATCCGTTAAAAATGCACGATGTAATAATCAGAACATATATGACGACTATACTGCCTTTACATAATGTGTTTCGAATACATGGATTATGAGATTCAATTTTAGGAGTGCAAAATCTTAAAACTGGAATTCACATTCCATGAGTCTTAACCTCGTTTTTGAAACAGAATATCTGATCTTTTGAAAACTGTCTTCGGGACACTGAAAGAATAGCATCGGAGACAGCAGTTTCTTAAAATGCAGGATGCATGTACTCCACAGCTCTAAATGAAATCTAAACGTGTTCATTATTCTTGCATCGCATTACACAACTTCGTTTTCATTTGATTATGTCTTATTGTTTTTATATCAAAGAATCGATTCTTTATTTGAGTTCACAGGTGTTTTGATAATTTTTATTTCTTCATAAGTTAGTACAAAAGATGCATTCGAAATTCCCAAAGTCACAATCAATCCCAATTTTGCAATCATAGATCAGTAATAATAATAATTTCTTTTATGAACTAATGATCTGTTGAGAAACTGTTTGTTACAGTTCACATATACTTTTAGTGTATACAGTGGAGAAAAAACAGTGCAGCAAACTCAAAAAGATCCTTTGGTTCACTCTTATTTTTCAGACAAAAAGCACTGAAGTGGCGAACCATTAGTATGAGTTGTTTTGATTTTGTTTAGAAGTAAAGATAAAGAAACCATAGCATAAATAGTAAGGTGAGATAGGATACAAATTTAAATGATGCTTGGATCATAATATTAGTTTCATTTGTCCCTTAAGATTTCTCATTGCTTCTCTGTTTCATATGATTTCGTAGATTTTTTCCAAACAATTGAAATTATGAAATCCATTGATTCAGAACATATCATTATATTTTTCTTTGACATTTATGCTACCATTTTATTAGAGAGTGTTTAAAAAAAATTCTGAAATTCATCAGATTACAAAAGCTGGTATGTGCTGCTTAGAGTGTCAAAATTAAAAAGCGCACTGGTAAAATTATAGGTAACTGAAACAGAAAAACGATTATTCTACGTATTTAAAAAATCAAAGAACATCAGTTCTTGACAAAAGTTTTTAACGAAAACTTAATATGATATTCTGCGGCTTTTAAATGTATTTTCTTTCAGAAGGTTTTAATTTAATAACAATTATTATGTAGCTTTTTCGGTTGGAATTATTAAACGTAAATTTGTTCCATTTGTATCCTGTAATCCTGATGTTTGGGTACCAAATTCGAAAAGCCGAAAGCAACATTGGTCAAGTATTGAGTTTCACATTTTTGAATGTTTTAATGGTTCCTAGGATGTGAACGATGTTAAACAAACGCATCGAGGTAAATATTGCTGTTCAGAATGTTTTCAGTAACATGCTTGTTTTTCATTCACCAATTTTTATTGTGGTTAGGATTACGAAGTTTTGGAACTTATAGGCAGAGGAGGTTTTGCCTGTGTTTATCACGGAAAATGCAGATTTACCGGAGAAGATGTGGCCATAAAAATGGTTAGTGCAAAAAAGTGGAAAAACATGCATCATTTTTTTTATTTAAAAATATTTCAAATCATGCTAAGTTGTTAGCGATTTTAGTTACCACCATAACACCTTCTGTGAAGATATGTAGTAAAGAATTGAGATACAATCTGTAAATGATACGAAGCATTTTAGGAAAAAATCTCACGGCAATAACATTGAAATTTTAGTTTTGAAATTAATTGATGTGTTTATTCTTCAAAGCTGTGAAAAGTAATTTTTGATAGGACATGCTTAATTAAATAACTTTTCTAATTAAAAGGAAGAAATAGAGTTCCATTTAATCGCAGTCATTATCCTTGGTTTCTTTAGATCATGGTTATACATTGAAACCTGTATAGATTACTTAGTTTATTCTACATAATTTCTATGTTTTCTGCTTTGTATCTAAGCAAAAACTGATTTAATTTTCATCATTCCTGCAGTTGGTTGCTGTAATTTGTAACTTTAGTTTCATTTATCTCCCTTCAAAGAATGAACTTTAGAATTATATGCTCTATTGTGTGGTATTGTTATTTTACTTTAGAGTGAACTCCAGTTTTTATGTGTCCATGAATAAAGTTATGAAACTTACTGTTTCAATTACATGTGATAATTTCAGATTGATAAGAAAAGAATGAAATCTGCCGGAATGGTGGACAGGGTAAAGCAAGAAGTAGCCATCCATAACAGACTAAAGCATCCTTCAATTCTGGAACTGTATGCATTTTTTGAAGACTGTAATTATGTGTATTTAGTTTTGGAATTGTGCACTAATGGAGAATTTCAAAAATATCTGGCTTCCCGAAAAATACTAACGGAAAAAGAAGGTTTGCAAAATTCATGTTCAAACTGCTTCAAATTAGTTATGGTTCCGTGCAATAAAAGTTTTGTTTGTGAATCGCTTGTATGTAACAAGTAGACCAATAAGTTTGTCTTTAAAATGCACACATCTATTGTGAACGTAGGTGCTATTTTATCATTTGCCTTGAGAATAAAATCATGTAGTTTCTCAGTTATTCATAATCTACTGTGAACGTAAATATGAAAATTAATTAGGAGCATGTTTTTTTAATCAGTTTTTATTTTTTTGAGTATATTCCTGAAACATTTGTGTCATTTGAAACCATTATTGCTTCACAAGGGAGCAAATGTATGCTTAGACATGTAAAATGTGAAGATTTCCTGTTTATTCAAGTGAATGCATCATCTTTAATGATTTTTTAACTTCATTCATCATTAATTCGTATATTTGCAAAGCTGCTCGTGAGATTTGAATAGAATTGTTTGGTGAGGAATTGAGTTGTAATCTGTAAATGATGCAAAATTAAGAAGGCAGTATTTTGGTTCATGTAACATTATCATCAAGTTACTTGATCATGTTCATAAATGTAAAAAGTATTCCTAATTAACTGTCATTGATTAAACAATGCAGCAAGAGAAGAAAATAATGAAAGTCTAATGTTTTTCTTGTTTCCTCAATTTTTTGATTTTTCTTGATTTCTGTATATTTTTGATTCTTGGAATCCTAAGATAACTGATCAGAAATCCTTGCTTGCAGGAGAAAGGTTGCAATGCATTTGTTAGTTTTATTTGTTAGACATTATTTGAAATGAACTCTGATATGCAGTACATTTATACACTACTTTGATTTATATTGTAGTACATTGTAAATGCTTTCCAAATAAATGCTATGTTTTGTACATGTGGTAGGAAGTTTCTCTTCTTATTTTGTTTTCACCTGCCTACTTCTTGAGCATATACTCACAGATGATATTAAAGTTTATTATTATTACAATTATTACAATTGCTTTAGAATCATTATTTCCAACTTTGCTAATTTTGTGGTGTTGACTCTTGGTAGTAGGGCTTCAAAAGTCTCAACTTGCATACCTACTTTCAAATCATTAATTTAAAGTTCTTATCTTAGAGTGAATATTTGTCACAATATATGACCTATTACACAGATGTAATAACTTATTTCAGCAACTTGTAATATGACATCTGTGGAAGTGATTTACACCTAGTGGTGCAGTTTTCACCCAGAAATACTGAGCAATGCATTTAATTACTACATGCTGAACGAAATTATTTTTAATTGAAATAAACATAAAAATGAAAAAGCAGTACAGAATATCTTAGTGTGTCTATATACTTACGTTGTGAAGATTTCTAAAATATGAACTATGTTGATTAAATTCATGCTCGTTTGTTTTTCCAGCTGGCTATTACATGATTCAGGTTGTGGAAGGGATGCAGTATCTTCATTCTCATAACATTCTTCATCGAGATTTAACTTTAGCCAATCTTCTGTTGACAAAAGACATGCAGCTGGTACTTTCTGGACTGTTGTGAATTAGTGCTATTGATGAATTTTTAGAAAATCGCTGACTTTGGTTTAGCCACTCAATTATCATATCCTGAAGAAAAGCACATGACAATGTGTGGTACACCTAATTTCATATCACCTGAAGTAGCCACCAGAAGCTCTCATGGACTGGAAGCAGATCTGTGGAGTTTGGGTTGCATGCTATATACCATGGTTGTGGGAAAACCTCCTTTTGAAACAAATCATGTAAAAAGCACGTTGACCAAAGTTGTTATGGGTGATTATGAAGTGAGCTCATCATGCACACGACAATTTTTTTGCTAAAATTTTTTACAGATTCCAAGCTATTTATCTCCAGAAGCCAAAGATTTGATATCTTTACTCTTGCAGAAAATTCCTACAAATCGCATAAAATTGAAGGATATTTTCCAACATCCTTTTATGCAGAAAGCTGCCAATAATACTAAAGAAATCAATAACACGGTGATTAGTGCGCTTGCCTTTCTGAACATTGTCCATGTCTTTGACAGTTGCAGAAGCGTTATTCAATGGACAGTGGGAATGGTACGTTGAATACTCCAGTTTATCAGATATCCCACAACGAAAGTTGTAACCACCATTACACATCTGATTCTAAAGAACAGTAAGGGTATTTCACGGAATTGAGTGACAGATAACATTCCCTTTCTTTCTCAGCATGAGATCAGCTTATTCTCAGAAGAATTCTCCAAATACTGGATCATGCTTTACTGCATCCAGATTGCCTTTATCGGATTCTTACAAAGATCATTCCCAGATTTGCAATTATCCTCCATCTTGCTGTTTACCAAATCAGCATTCAGATTATTCCTCTTTGGCATCAAGTCACCATGGTGTGACTTCTGAATGCTTGCATTGTGCTCCTAATAGACTTTGCTGCTTATCAGATTGTTTTCCCAAGAACAGTTCTCATATTTGTGTGCATGTACCTTGTCAGAGGTGTACTCACAAACATTCGTGTAACTCAGATCATCTGAAATCAGATGGACATTATCATGAAAATCATGAGGCATCAAGTCACTTGTGGAAACCTATAAGTGCTGAGCATGAGAGTAAACTAAGCCATGTCTGTCCCCCACTGAATACTATTCGATTAAGACCAATGAGACAGAAGACAAAAAATGCAATGGTTAACATTCTTAAAGATGGCAGTATTTGTATTGAGTTTTTAAAAATCCGTAAAGGTTCCGAATATGTCATGGATGTATGTTTTGTTACGCCAGATGGTATGAAGGTAAGGGAGAGGAGCTATTAAAATATTTGTTTATCATTCATGATAGATTATTCTCTACCAACCTAATAAAGATAAAGGAGTGCCTCTGCGAGGTGAACCAGTTGACATTGCATCAGAGAGTGTTCATGATGTTTTCACTTATGAAAATCTTCCAGAAAGATACTGGAAGAAATACATGTATGCGCATAGGTTTGCTTCTTTAGTAAAGGCTAAGACCCCTAAGGTGACCTTATACACAAATTTAGCCAAATGTCAGTTAATGGAAAGCTCTTCTTTCGAAGCTAATTTTTATGAAGGTTTTAGCTAACAATTTTCTGACTGCTTAATCTTATGCTTACGCTTTCAGGCTCAAAAATCATCAGGCAGAGTAATGAGAGTGCAAGTCTACAGTTACCCAGTGGAATCGATCATGTAATCAACCCAAACCTTGAAACTGGTAAACTTCCTATTGATCTGCAGCCACTTTGGGTTCATGCTAAGGAAGTAAGTGTGAGGAGAATTAAGGAAGCACCATGTTACGAATTTCTCAGTCCTATGGTCACTGCATTCAGCTGGAAACCTTGTTGGAAAATCTAGAATCAACAGCAAGTGGGCAGGCGTTTTTTCCTGTCACCATAGGTCGAAGACCATTGCCTGATTCACATGTTTTGCAGAACTCTAGCAAAGAAAACAAACAATTATCCGAGTCAGTCTTTGTTCCAAGCGTGGGTAAAGCAACACAGGTGAGATGTTGATTGGTTTTTGAGTTTGTTTTCATTCCATTGTAGTTGCCTTCAGGAGAAGTTTTGATCTGCTTCCAAGATGGCACTGAACTAAAACTACAAGTGGATGGGCAGAAGCTTCAGTTTACAGACAAGCAGAGAAATTTACATGTATATGATCAAAAGCAGGCACTTCCTAGTCACATAAAAGAGAAACTAATGTTAGTGCCTGAAGCACTGCAAGCCCTTCTGAAAAGCAGGAACTCGGTGTCATCTGGCAAAATCCTTAATTGCAACAATCAAGTTAGATGAAAAACTGCAAAACCCTAGTTAGTTGTCATTTTGATATGTTCTTGTTACGAAAGTTCAAAGGCTGTAGGTTTCCGAAAGTGGTTTTTGCACCTATTGCATAGTTAAAAAGCAGCTCCATGGCAGATGTGGAAAAAAATTCAGGCAACATCATTTAAGAATAAACTTACCTACCGTAACCCTACTAAAGGGAATTTATTAGGTAATGTTCAGCTGTTGGGCTTTTTCGCTACTGCATGATGAAATTACTATGCAGTACAATTATATCCTTTTTATCACAATGATCCTGTGGTTGCTAAGTGCATAAGTGTCTGTGAAAATATAATCTCATAGTTTGCAATGAAATCCTTGTGTTTCTCTGACTACCAGGGTTAGGATGCTTTGCAACTGTCACTTTTATAAATATCTCCCTGTAATTTTAACAATGTAGTCAGGAAAAGCACCCTTGTGTTAAATGTTGTTTGCCTTTATGGAATTTTATGGAATTGAGACATTACTCATTTTGGAATTGCATCTTTGCCGAAATATTGCTTACGTGGATGAATGTTATCCAGGATTTGAAAGTGAATATAGTCTGTGGATGACAGACAATTGGGATGATTGTTCCAAATTCTTCAAATTACAGAATGCTTATAAGCAGACAAATGTAATGGCTGCTTATTTCCTTTTATAAGTATTGTAAAGAGGTTGATATTTTTTCATGGCAAGAAACACAAGATGCATGAACAGATAGTATTCTCTGAATGTATGGAGTAGTATCGTGCACTCTGTACACAGAACATGTTAACAGATGTGAGAAAGATACAACAAAGCTGTAGTACTTTGGAAACTCCACTAAGTATCATAGCTCATGTCGAATTTCTATAGCTTTCCCAATCATCATCCACCAACAATATGCTCCCCAGCAAGTGTGAGAACTCTGGACACCACTCATCAGTCTTCAAAGTGCTTTGTGAATCTTGTAAGTGGATGAAGTGCAAATGTAGTGCACAAAATTGTCCATGAAGTCCCATTTGGGTACGCAGACTTTGGAAGCATAAATGAATATTCTCAACAAGTCATCACTTCGGGTGAATACTTAACATGGCAGAGCACACCTGTGGCAAGGTTTGAATAAAAGGCTCCGAAAGTTTCTGTCATGCGAAAGCAGGAGACCAACAGATGATGAAACCTACTGTTGATCTTATAATGGAGCTCCCTTCCATTCAACGTACAGTGGCTACTGTACAAAACAAAAGGATACATTCTCCTATACCTGGATAATATGTTTATAAAGGATAAAAACTGCATCTTAAACTCCATAACGGTTGAATACTTATTGTTTCACTTCAATGCAAAAAAAAAAAAAAAAAATCTGAGAGTTCTTACTGCTTAAATTAAAGAAAGAAAAGGCATTTGCGTTTCGTTGATATGCACTCTGTTTAAACAATTTTCTACTTTCAAGTCTGATTCTCGTTGTTCAGAATTGTATCACCGATTTTATTCCCCCAAAATTTGAATAAAATGCAATGCAACGTGCTTGGGTCATGTGTTCTTGTTCTTTTTAAAAACAGCTGCACTAACGCTTCCACGAAATTGAAATTTACCCACGGCGTCGCACGGAGCTCCGCGTTACGACGGGCCGTCGCCATTTTGCCCTCGCGCGAACGAGCGTTTCAGACGTACACTGTGCATCCATTTGGATCAGTTCGTAACAAATATCAAGCAATCAAATGATAGATAACTTCCTCATGGGACAGTCTGCGAGATGACAAATTCCGGAGCCAAATATCTTGTTATGGAGGAATGGTTTCTTGGTACCTAGTAGTCCGGAAGGTTGTATGAAGAGTTCCAGAAATGAGAAGTGGTCAAGGCAGCGAGGTCATTTGGTGGATGTGGTTCCATGATTTGACTTCTCTGGATTTCCTGTGTTGGGGATATGAGAGACCTTGCTCAGACGCGTAGTTTCTCTCTCGATCTTGTTCAGTTATGGGTGAACAAGCATAATCGATGAGGACGGCTGCACATCTGTTTCTTGTACTTCTGGTTGAACCATTTGTATTCTTTGTGATCCTTGGATGCAGAAGATGGCATATCTGCACCTTTTTCTTGATCTTCATGTCAATGGTTCCGATCAGCTCTCATCTTTTGCATACGTTCCGTTGCTGTCTTTGGTGCTTTTTCGTCTTGTTGAATTTAGCTCTGCTCCATAATACACGTTTAGCTGACGTGGTTCATAACGGATTGGCCGAATGCTGAGAGAGAACTACTGTGATCCTTTGGGCTCATGATCCCATCCAGAAAGTTAGTAGTTTGAAGTGGATTGCATTTGATACAGTATGGATTGTTTCTACTTTTGTGAATTAGGTCCCGAGATAGAAGTTTCCAAATGTTTACGTTTTTGTTGACGCTTCTATTTCAGCCGGATATTCCGAACATGAACGTCATTGACGTCAAAATTCAGCCCGGGCAAGAAATTTTAGTGCGAGTTGGGTCATGACAGCGGACCAAGGATGCGCCCATCCACATGAACATAATCCCTGATGAAAGACTGCGGAAATGAAACAACGTATACAAGAAGCGCATCACATTGGTCCATTCTCTGGTCTGAATGTTAACTTACTACATGGCATGGCAAGCCCAGACTTTGTGGCTACTCCAACCTAAACACTAAGGTATACAGCGGTAATACCAGGGACATCAGATAGTGTCGTTCATCCACTTATCCGGACTTTGGATTCGTTCCCCGATTAGTGCAAAAAGCCATGAGGCAATCCTCAGCTTACTTATAAGCAGAAAAGGCAAGCAACCCTCCCGGTAGCAATTATAGGGCTCAGCAGTTAGGAAACCAAGAACGTCCCCAAGATTCATGGGAAAGAAACTTCTGCCTCCACGGGACTGTGAGCACTGTGAGCTTCAGCTACATACAAGACTCTGTGCAACCTGCATCGACAGACACAGGCGAAGACAAAAACGCGAACAAGCAGCCGGCAGCCGGAGACTAATCGACACGAACCATTTCCACCTCCAGAAGCTTGTAATCCATCGTCGCCATGGTTAATCTTCTCTTGTTGGCATGTTTCCAAGCACCGATCCCTTGGAACCGGTGAAGAATTTTGTCCAGCAGCTCTGTCGCGCTTCCTCTACCACCGTCTGCGCCTCAAGGATGCACAGCCGAAGGAAGACTTGGTTGGTGCCTGCAGCCAAACCGACGGAGAACCCAACCACCTTCGATGCAGCAAGGATTCCAGCGGATACTCACATGCCGCATATGCAAAGCTCTGCAGGGTGCAGAATAGCTTCAACAAAATGACGTTGCCAACAGAGCTTAAAAACGACCACCTCAAGACCACGCCCCTCCTCACGTGACGATGAAACAGATGGAGACTGGCGGACACGATAGAACAAAAACGTCACGAGAAAGCCACCCGTTTCCGCCTACCCATTGAGCAGTGGAAGACGTCGACATCCTCGCAGTGTTGAAGGACAGCTCGGTGTTTCCCCTGAAGCGGCAGCACTCCGCATTGCAACTGCTGCTACGTTGGATTTCCATCCTCTTGGTCAGGAAGATGACCAGTCCTTGGAAGATTCAGCTCACCCGTGGAGTCCGAGGACATACCGATCCGATATTGACTTTTCCCCATCTGTTGTATGAATGAACTCCCTAGCCAGAGGGAACTCAGACATCTCACCCCTGCGTGCCAGCGAAAAAGTTGCCTACCAAGCACTCTGCTCGTCCAGAAGCAGCGCATGCGCCTATCGACAGTTGTTCGTTCGCCTATTGCGTCCATGCAGCTCCCGAACTCTGCTTCTTTCATACAGACAGTCTTGGCATACACACGCGTCAATCCGCGCTACCTTTTCATCGGTTCCTTCTCAGCGATCCTTGCGCTTCCGGAGTGACGTAACCAACTCGTAGAATAGCTCAGCTCATCTGTTTTTGCATGACCTACCCACGCGCTCCATACGCGTGTCTCAGTGCTGCCCTCCCTAGAAGAAGCAACGGACAGTGACAATCTGGCAAGGTGGAAACTGTCCTGCTGCATTGTAGGAAAGAAGAAACTGCCATGTGCGTGAACTACTTGGCAGCTTACGGACTCTGTCAGCCCACGTGTCCACCCAAAGGATTTCTACGCTAAGGAGTGCTGCTTGCCATTCCTCCGAAGGAGATGTCATGATCTCCTGCATTCTGGAACAGTAGCTCTCTCCCTCTCAAATGGCAAGCGCCAAATGCTGGAGCTACTGGTCTTGCATTGGGAAATCCCAATTGAGACGTGCGTTGGCTATTGTACCTGGGATCTGTCACCCGGATATGCCGGGGCATCCATTATTAAAATTTTTATAATAAAGTCTCGTGTTGTTTAGTATGTGCAGGCAGAACACGAGGTTCTGCCTATCTGGACACACTTGCCGCTGCCGGTTTGTAGGACGCAGAGATCCCCTCAGGATGCGATGGGGAAGGGTAAGCCACAAAGAAAAACAGAAAAATCAAATAAAAACCAAGGAAGGGGAAATGTTTTTGAGGAAGGGAGGGCTGGGAAGGGATCACTGTTCGCTCCGAGTGGTTCTCTGCATCCTGTTCAGGACAGGATGCTGACAAGTGCTGAACGTAATGGTGTTAGCCGGGACGACTGGGAAGTTTTCTCAATCTTGAGAGCCGCCCAGTAAAAGGCGTTCCGGCTGTTATGTCCTCTGTTGGACGCAGTCCATTTTGCCAGGATCATGCGTATGCAGCAGAGAACTGCCACACACGCGGCTGCTGGCAGGGCGTCCTGCATCAGGAGGCGACGGAAAATGTCCTTCGGGTCGCCGTGGGGAATGTTCAAAATCGCGGACAGTCGATCCCACATGGGTCGAAGGACAACACACTCGATGATGAGGTGGGGGAAGGTATCTTGTTCCCCATACGCTGCACAATTGGCATCCACTGTCCCTGATGTCCAATGGAAGAGGCATGCTTTGCAAAGAAGTCCCCAATTGAACACTAGCAGCGCCGTCTCCTCCCATTCCAGGGACAGGGTGCAAGAATCTCAGCACGCTGGGGGCCACTTCACCTCCTCCGGAGGTATGCCGAGCAGCTCTCTCCAGCGCACAATTCCTTTAGACGGGACGCTCGGGGTCTCTGCGTCCGCTAACTCCCGAGTCGTCCATGCCTTCAATGGATTTCTCCTGCCTCGGATGAGGCAGGACACTTCCCACAATACTCGTTCGTTGCTTTCCTGATGTTCTTGAGGGAGAACAGCACGGGGGCAAGGGGGGTCAAGGAAGCGAACAGAAACTTGCGCGGGTTGTTTATGATCTCCTGCAGAGGCTGTCAAGCGTTGGGTCCTCGACGGTGACAATTGTACTCCGCCTCACTCGTGCCGCTGATCTTGGCCCACGCAGAAACTGACTCCTGAAGCCAGGCAGTACAGTTTGCGAGAAGGCCAAGACTTCGAGGCGAGGGCAAGTCTTCTGAATTGGAGCTGCCGCTCCATGCGCTCCACAGTTAGGAGGCCCAAGCCACCGTCCCTGCGTGAAGCGCACAAGTCTTTTAATCGGACACGGGACTTCCTTGTGCCCAAAAGAGCTTTTCTTAGGAAAACCTCGGTCGGTTTTTTCATAATCGGTGGAGGAGGCACACAAAATATAAGAGGCGAAGGAGGGCAGCCGCGAAAGAGTTCCACGCCGCGGCCCGTTCTGGCAAGTAAAACTTGCCATTCCGAAACGGTCCGATCGCCAATTCCACTTTTTGGAGACGGTCGGACCAGGCTTCTGCAACGCAGAAGTCCCGAAACGGAACGCCAAGGTACTTGATGTACCAAGCCGTGGGGATTCCCAAGCAGATCCAGTCTGGCCGTACGCCCCACGACGTGATAGTTTGAAGTAACGACGACTTCTCCCTGTTCACCCAAAGGCCCGTCCGGCGAAGCAGCAGCTCAAAGAAGTTTTCAAGCGCCGATGCCGGGGTGGACCCGGGTAGTAGGAGCAGAAGGTCGTTGGCATAGCCCGACACGGCAGGCGTGCCGGGGAACGAGCTCGGCAGGTTGGCCAGAGTAAATGCAGAAGAGCAGGAGGCTCAGGCAGTCACCCAGCCTTATGCCGCGGTGAATTGGTACGCAATAAACGTGCCGGCCGCTGAATGTAATGTTAATTAACGCGAAGAGTCAGCAAAAGCGCAGGTAAGCCAGGAAGACGTCCGGAAATCCCAAGCGTTTCAGGAGCCCCAGCAGGAGTTCCTGGTCGACACAGTCGACCAACTTGCTTGTGCGGGGTGGACGCGTTCTCTGAGTGCTCCTCGTCGCCGGAAACCCTCCCCTCAAAGTGAAGTGTTCAGTGGTTCGGTGGTCGCTCAGGAAGCAAATTCTGACACGGCCGCCAGTGAGTGCGAGGGGGCGGTGGCAACGTCGTCCCCAGAGACGATGGAAGTAGGGTCATCCGCCCCCACAGAATCGGTCTCCGCTGCAGCGCGGGCGTGGAGCACCGTCGTGGCAGCGCCAACGCCTGCAGACGCCGCGGAAGTAAACGCCTACGTGGAGGAGGGATATAACCCCTCATTATTCTACAAGGTAGGCAATCTTTATTGTCCCGAGTGCGCGCGCGAATTCTCGAAGAGAATGCGCGCTCTCAACGTACAAGAGGAGGAGCCCTGCGCGATGACCATCCGCAGCGGGGGCAGTACGTGGAGGTGATCTGCGAACAGGCAGATCTGGCCCAGCGTCTGCTCAAAACCCCAGTAGTGATGGGGAAATGCAGGCTTCTTCCCATAACGGTGGATCACAGCATGGTGGTCCACCTGTTAGGTGTAACCGCACGGATGCGTAGAGAAAGCGTGCGCTCCGCGTTGGAACAATAAGGACAGGGCATGCACAATGGTCAAATCCTAGTTCCTTTGTGGACTATACCGGACTGCAATGAGGTCTCACGGCTGCACGCATTACCGTCCGAGAGGGCTGTTCCTTTCGCCACAAACTGGTGGTCGGCGGCGAAACCGTCGACCTCTGGTATGTGGGAAAGCCGAAATACTGTGGCTCCTGCAATACGTCGGGCCCTCAAAAAGAGGTGCCCCAACGTACAGTGCCAAGTATGCGGCACAATGGGTCACACGAGGGGTGTGCCCACAAGCAGCCATGCGCGTGGTGTCCACAAGGTACCTGAAGAAACGCGCCCGGCTGTTGCAAAAAAGGCAGGCGGCAAAAGCTGCCGCGAAAGCTGTACCGCCCGCGCCCAAGGCGCAGGCCACACTCGAGACCCCAGAAAACACCGCCGACAAGGTCGAGGGAACCGGCCAGGAGCCTGGGTAGCAGGAAGCAACATCAAAAAAAAAGTCGAAGAAAGAACGTCGACTTGAAAAGAAACTCGCGTACCAAAACAAAAAGCAGGAGGGTAACGAGATGATAAAAGAATGCAGCGTCGTCGTTCATTACCCGGTTGCGCCGGGACGTTTATTAATAAAATCATCTGAGAACTGTTCCCAGGCATGGGGAACAGAAGATGGGGAGTGGGGTTCCCGGCACGCAGGCCGGGCACACTGAGAGTTCGAAACGGGAGGGAGGGGACAATAAATTGATAAATATGGTGGGAGGGTAGGGATAGGGGTCTGAAGCCCAGCTGTTCCTATTCTCAGAACCGGTAGTGAACACCGGCAATCTCCGTCCTCACTTCTGCTCAAAGGTGTGGCCACCCGGCAGCCATTTGAGGGTTGCAGGCTGCAGTGTCGGGGACCGATGTTGGGACTGCTCGCATCTGCAATACGTGGCGGGCCCTGACAATGTCGCGGACGCAGCAGATGATTACGACGACCGCTCCCAGAGGAAGACTGCCACGCGTGAAGAAGAGGAGCATCCAGTCCATTGCGGTGCGTCCGGGGTGGAAGAGCGCTGAAGACAGCAGCCGCCACAGCTCCCGGAGGGCACCGCATTCAAATAGCAAATGCGGAAGCGATTCCACCGCTCCGCATTTTGCACAGTTCGGGGACGCAACTACCCCGGAAACCAGGTGAAGCGCTGGTTGCAGTACAAACCCCAATGCACCAGCAGAAAAGCGTCCTGTTTCCACCGAAGGGGGAACACAGTCGCGTCCACGCACGGAGAAGGGACCACAAGTTCTTCGGGGGGCACCCCGAGGAGCTCGTTCCACCAAAGAAGTCCCTTGTCACTCGCGAGTCCTCCAGCCGCCTAGAAGTCGGGTTTCGCCTGCACTAGCGCAAGCGACCTCCCACCTCGCTGGTAGGTCACTGTCGGCTCGCACGATCAGTGCAGACAGTGCTTCAGCGAGTGGCGTAGAGGCTAGGCGTGTCCACTGGTCCTGGTCCTCCAGCACCTCCCCCACTGGACAGTATGGGGAAAGGTTCACGCAACGGATTTATAAACGGGACACATCCAGCGTTGCCCAGGACGATAAGGTTTCCTGCCTCCAGGCGTTGAGGTTCGTCGGCCGGCAGGAGATCCACGTATGCTTTCCCAGAAGCGAGGTGAGCTGCCTCAGAGGGAAGCCGAATACTCTCAAGACGCGCTCCGTGCGCACGTGCAACGAACGCAGTCCGTCGCCACCCGTGTAGTGCCTCAGCAGCAGCCGCGCTGGAGCACACCAAGGAGTCGTCCAAGGTTGGGCGCAAAGAGCCAGCATGCGGAACTGCACTAGCAGTGCGATCCGCTCCAGCGTCAGGGTCCCCAAGCCGGCATCCCGACGAGGAGCCGCCAAGTCCTTGAGGCGGATCCTGGACCTCGCTGGTCCCCACAAGGCGTTTCGCAACAGGCATTTCGCCCGACGCTTAGCCGAGTAGGGAGGGGGCAAACAAAAAAGAGGGAACAAAGGAGGGTGCAACGAAAACGTTCCTCACGAAGGCCCGTCTCCACAGGAGGAACCTGCCGCCTTTGAACGGGCCCAGAGCAGTCTCGGCCTTGTGAAGGCAGTCCGACTACGCTTCCGATGGACAGAAGGCGCCCAAGGGAACGCCAAGGTACTTAAAGCACCTGCCCGTGGAGATCCCCAGGCGGATCCAGTCGGACTGCCCCTCCCACGAAGAACCAACCGGTACAACGGCTGATTTCGTCCTGTTGATGCTTAGGTTCGCTCCCCGAAGAATGAGCTCGAAGAAGTCTTAGAGTCTGAACGCCGGAATGGACATGGGTAGCAAGAGAAGTAAGTCCTCAGCATAGGCGGTCCCGGCCGGAGTTCCCGGGCAGGAGATCGGCAGGTTGGCCAGCATCAGCCTGTACGTGCGGACGTGTCTTCATGTCGCTCCCGTAGGTGACACTTGAATTGTGAATTTCGTGAAATTTTCTCCAAGTATCTAGGTTTATATTGTATTCAGTGTATCTTACGGATTTACTTCCTTCGTTCACAAGGAATCGTGTTGATACAGTGATTTTTGTAGTAAACGAAAGATCGCTTCTTTGGGCGTCCTCAGCTGCTATAGTCTAACTAGAAAGCTGTTGGTTGGCCAAAGTAAGACTTACTCCCATGTTCCTTTTGACCTTAATATTTTGGAAGAAGTATTCATTCTTTTCCAAAACGTCTTTTTTGTTCTTTGTTTTGGCACTGTGTCGTCAGCGAAATTATCAGTGCAACGAGTGAATTGATTCACAATAGTTACTATAACATGGTATCCCAGGATCTCAATTCTTAGTTTCGAGCTTCAATCCCCAATACAAGCAACAACTAGCACTTTATGTGCATTCTGGAATATTGTGCAAACCGAAATTTTTGATCAATTAGTTAAGTTTTCTTTTTATTTGCAATAGTTAGTTTTAAAGATGGCGGCGCGACCACGTGACGCGCATATAGCAAGCTCTTACCGTGCTCAACGAAGCTGGGGTTGCCGCTGTACCCCCAACGCCGTGCTCGCATGCACTCCTATAACTCCGTTCGCTCTCGTTTGTGGAAATTTCCCCGTTACTCTGGTTACATGAGAACAGCCACTCCTTGAAACCATGGAAGTTCAAAAACAAACTTTGGAACCCGCCTTTTTAGACGCCGACCGTGGTTTATACATTTGCATCTTGTTTCCACGTCCTTGCCCATGCTCTATTCCTGACTGTAAATTCGCATCCTCAGCCGAAGAAAGGCACAATCGTTCCCGTAACCTGAAGCAGCATCTGACATGTATACATGGTGTAACTCCTCAAAGCTCTACTTGCTTTTGTGATCAATGCGATTTTACTGCGAACCTGTTCCACTATTCCCTCGACTCATAAATGTACCCACTTAATTCGAAATGTGGAGCTCCCTCGTCCCCTGGAAAAACTTAAATATCCGTGCTCGTCCTGTGCATCCAGCTTCGACCGTAAAAGCCACCACTCTACACACAAGCGGACAACACACAGCACATCAAGAACCAAGAAATCGTTACTATACGAAGTCTTTGACTAATAACCTGGCACTAATAACATAACAACATACGAACACCCGATTGAAGATCAATCAGCGACTGCCACCGAAATATAAAGCACCTACCAACCACCGCTCAATGCAACACCTCAATGTCAACCTCACAGCAATATGATTCCCGACCCATAACCTGTGATAACGCCTGCACTGCAGGAAGCAATTGCTATTTTCCAACAACACAAAGACGCATTCCAACCTTTGCCGGCCGAAATTATCTCACTGACTGATTCTTCCATCCCTGTGCAACTAGAAACAGATCACATTGCCCAATCACCTCTGGATTCGCGTCAAATGAAATCTACCGTCCTCTTCATCACCCACATTTGCTGATGTGGAAAATCAGCCTCGCGTGATGCCCACGAAAATTAACACCCCTAATGCGTCTTGTCAACTCTCCCCACCCATCTTCCAAACCTCTCACCATAAGCGGCAGTACGTCTCCCTATAAGCTGCGATCCCTCGGAAGGATTCCTGTGGCGGATCAAAGATCATGCCCTGTAGAGAAGGCTTAACTCACCATGCATAGCATCACACAATCAATTTCTGTTCCAATACTTAACAGAGAAGACAACCCATCACTTTCCACCTCGCAACCATTACATACTGCTGCTACCTTGTCCCCTACAAAATACTCAAAGAACCCTGTGCAAAATACAATCACAATCCAATACCACCTAGATTCCGTCGATCTCATCGTCAGTGTGTAAAAAAACCACACCTCTCGGTAGCGCCATTCCTACCTCTATTGTGTCCTCACCCTCACTTTCCGTCCAATTACCACCCACTTAAGGACATTCCACTTCCGCCTCCTTACTTCCCGTCCTACTACCCCTCCACTCACGGGCATTCCACTTCCGCCTATTGCCAACAACGATGTGGCTCTTACATCTAACAACGTCCTTTTAGTGGGATTTCCCGTATACTGTATCCTAAGCTCCATAATACCTTCTTGTCCCTGACGACACAAACTCTCGATGCCAGCAAAACGCTTCGGTCTCTCAAACACCACTTAACCACTGCACACAAGCTACCTTTTCGCAAACACAAGTTGTTCTGTAGGAAATACAACTCGGATGTCTCCTATCCTACACACCACCACCAATGCTTTAACACATCTCTCCCCGCAGCTTCACGTGGCATTCCTTTCCCTCCATTGTAGCATTCCCAACTGTAAAGCCACATTTACCTCAGTGCGTGGATCATACAATCATACTCGATGGCACATGCGACTGCAAAATCAACGCAAAAAACCACTTTCTACACCACGTGCTCCTCCTTCGATACGCACATTCAACCATTATGCTGCAATAGCAACACACGAACCTGTCACACCTACAGTCCTAGAAATGACGGATGTCTTACCCACAGCAAACTGTGTTTTGACAGCCCCTGAACCTCCGAAAGTACCATCACACTCCCCTGTTTCCGAACCTCACAACAGGACGCGGCACTCATACATCTAACTCCCCCGTATTCTTTGCGCTCATGCAACGAACCCGCATCGAGTAATCCTGAAGTACAACAGTTATTGCCAAACTCTCAGCATATACTACACACAAACACATTCTGTGCTCAGTGCTTACACCCCGAGTCTCACATCTCTCCTAACGCAACCAAAGTCTAACGACAATTGACAACGTACCATTGACATCCTCAACAAAGTCATTTCTACATTCAACATACGTCCCTTCAACCCTTCTAGAAGACCAGCTGCTTCCTGCAATGCTTTTCGCCTAACCTAACCAGAGCATCTCCAAATCTTGTATCGACGCAACAGAAAGCGAGCCATCCGCTCTCTTCCGCAACCCACTCCCATCCAATTCAACGGTTCTCTATCGACAGTTGAAACCACCTTTAGGGAGAAATTCTCAGCAAAGAATATTAATGAAATTCTTCAGAAAAGCCCTTCAACTCCAGCTTCTTGGGAAGGTCATTGCACGAATATTACCCTGAGGAAGTTGTGCTCACATTACGGAATTCTTAGGACACTGCTCCTGGAAATGACGGAATCCTCTACTCCTTCCTCCTAAAAGCTGATCCATACGGATCTTGTCTTGCCGCCCTTTACAGTGTTTGTATTCAGCACTTGCGAATCCCTAAAGACCGGAAGAGTTCACGTACAGTTCTAATTACAAAATTTAGAGCATCTGACCCCACGGACGTAACGCAATTCCGTCCCATCGCCATCTGCAACACCATGGACAAACTGTTCTGTAAAATGCTAGCGAAACGATTGCGAACGTGCATCGTCAACAGTGGAATCCTTGGACATCATCAGAAGGGATTTCTTCCTTATGATGGTGTTTTAGAACAAAACTTTGCCCTGACCACTCTAGTCGAGCGCTCCCAGGTCCCCCACAATGACATCGCCATCGCGTGAATAAACTTCACAGACGCGTTTTCCTCCATCCCCCACCAGCTCATCCTAGACAAGTTGACCTTACTAGGGGCTGGTCATCAATTTCATGGTATCATATCCGGAAAGTATTCGGAATCTACAACAGCAATTGTAACCACGGAAGGACCAACCCACCCAATTCCAATCCGTTGCGGAGTACTCCAAGGGTGCCCGCTGAGTGGTTTATTATTTCACATCGCGCTCGAACCCTTTATCAAAATCCTGAAGCACCACCACCCCTGTATCATTCCACTTGCATATGCAGATGATGTTGCGCTCATGGCAAGCTCCATAGAGCAGCTACAACTTGCCATCATTACACTTGCAGATGCAACCCGTGCTGCAAACTAACAAATCAACCGCAATAAATGCGGCTCGTATCACTACGTGGCCTCCCCACCGCATGTGCAAAATACATCGCTGTCTGTGAATGGTGCACCTATTCCGTCCCTTTCATTCCAAGAAACATATAACTATCGAGAAAAACCGATTGGTTTTCACCCCCTCATGTATGAAGGATACATAGATACGTTCATTCCGCGATTCAAATTTATTGCAGACTCCTCGTCGGGGCGCTCAGGGCACACGCGTCGAACGTGGCCCTTTACTCCGCACAGGTGGCACTCAATGTTCTAACACCATTTACGAATTTGTCCTACTGCATTGCAGTAGCCGCAATACTGAGGCTTCCCCACGTACCAAAGGTCGACCGGCTCTTATACGAACTCCAGTTTGTGGGGGAGCCCACCATCCTCTTTTACGGTGACACGTGCCGCAGCCTGACCCCCGAAAAGGCTATTATAGCCCTCGAAAACGGTGGGTTTAGGTCAGATTGAGTGCACCTCTCCATATTTTTGAAGTTCTTCACTAACCGCAGACCGGGTCATGCGGTTAGTGATGCCAGTGAGATGAACCACGACGGAGCGGTCCATCGTCATCGGGAAGATCTTGCGGCCTTCCATGACCAGCGGTGTATTTATTAAGCGCTGAGCCAAGGTGAGTTCTTTACATATCACCTCGACTCGTTGCGCTCCGCTGAGCACGGTGAGACCATCAAGATCTTCTTTACGCACGTTTAGAGCTTGCAACGCTCTACTAAAAGAGCGTGCTGTCTGGTTTTCGAATAAGGGACCTACCTTATATACAAGCGATGGCTTGTATCCGGAGGCCTTATAAGCGGCCATCTCTGCCATGGCTTCCGCGCTTGGCTCGGCCACCACGGCGCTCCAACTCCTCGCCGGCGGTGGCGGGGATGATCCTGGGGTAGATGCCCTCGATTCTGCAGGTTGAGGGAGGGGACAAGCCTCCCCCACACCTACCTCCATCGCGATGCCCTGGGGTGTTGGGTAAGAAGGCAAACGAGATGTCCACGAGGAAACCCGCGGGCGTATTCCCCTTATGGGGTGAGGGTCGCAGGTCTCCGCCATGCCGACGTGCGCAGGGGAGGCCAATCAATCCTGGGACCGGAATCCCACAGAGGGAAAACCTCGAGCAACGAGTCGCATGCACGCTGCCGTCGGGCAGGCAGCTCGGGCTGCTACAACAACGAGGGGTGTGGTGGGGACGAGCTGGGTACCGTCGGCAGCTCTCTCGTCAGCCACTCGATCCATCCTTTCGTCTCCCGCCCTTCCAAAGGACCCATCTCGATCTCTCGCGGAGACAAGAGGGTGGGCTAGCCTCCACCGAGCGCAGGAGGTATGGGACGGAAGGGAGCTTTCATCCCGAGGTTGCTCGTGTGCTCGTGGTCCTCGAGACTTCAGGCAATCATCGCGTGGCCGCTGGGTGTTTTGAGACCGACCAGGAGTCCTTCGACTCCTGCGAATCCGCAGGACTCCCACCCCGTTGGCTGGCTTCTGGAACCTCTGTTTTCTCCGAGGGAGGGGAGTGTTGTAGCAAGGGGCCGTCCGGGACTGCCGCGTTTAGTCCTGCAGGAGGTCTCCCAGCTACTCGGAAAGGACTCTCCGCAGAGGACGAGGAACCTCTAGGGTGGTCATTCAGGGCTCTGGTGCCTCCGGCCACCACACGTTACAGTCTGGGAGGCAGCAGGAGACCCATGGGTGAGCCCCCAGCAGCGAGGACGGACGCCTCAGGAGGTCGCCGAGAGTGGACTTCCTGAGCCTGCAGCGGCGAAAGAAGTCCTTCGCAGCGCATTGCCGACGAGCGGATGGACAGATGGAAAGATAGATGGATAGACAAACAAATACATACATGGACAGATGGATAGAGAGATAGATAGACAGACAGACAAACAGGTACACAGATGGATAAATAGATGGACGGAAAGATAGATGGTCATCGGTGTGCCAAGTTCCTGTCCCTCCCTACGTGAGCTGAGCAAACGGACAGCTAAGGAGACAGACGCTGCGAATGGGCGTGCTCCAGCTGGGGAAGAGGAAAATCACCGGGGCAACGAAGGAGCAGTCCCTGTCGAGACAACGTTCCACCCGGCAGATGGCGAGCCCACTCACCATGGCAGAAGGTATCTTTTGCAGCCACCGCTCCGCTCGGACGAAGAAGCCTTCGAGCCGGCAGCGGGAGTCCCTGCTGCCCGTGGAGGGCGGTGAGTGGGCGAGAGGGCGCGAGGGACGGCGTGGCTCGCCTCCAGTGGCAACGAACGCAGCCGGCGGGCGGGTGAGGAAGCTCTCTGAAGCACCTCCCAAGCGGAGGGCGCCCCTCCGAGCGGCGAGCGCGCGTCGAAAGCCCCTCATGTGACTTCCCTGGGAGGTCCCTCCGTCCCGTGGAACGCGAGCCGTCGGTGGCCAGGAACCCTCATCGTCCCTCTGCTCGCTCGTCTTCCGGTAAGGGACTGCGCGCGCTGACCTCTCGGAGTGACCATCCGCCGCCCGGTGAGAAATTGCGGTCCCCAGGGAGGGCGATCCGAGAGATCGCTGCGCAAGTCGGTGGGACAGACGGGGCAAAAGGGGCCTCACCGCCTGCGCGCGTGCGCACCAACGAAGGGCTGGAGGAGGAGGGGGGAGGAACGCCAACCTGTTTTAAAGAAAGATCGTGCAGCGCAAGCGCTGCTTCCGGTGGCGCGGCGGACCACGCCCCGAAGCCAAGCGCCCGGAATGCCATTTCAGACGCTCGCAGAGGAAGAAAACCGAACCCTGAGAAGCTCGTTATGGGTGTGTGTATGTACACATAAATACATATATATGCATATAAAATAAGCACGTGTGTTTATTTTTTTTATAACCTTCATGATACATGATTCATGACATGTTAATCCATGTATTCTTATTTTTACATTATATTTAGGTAGCTACACGTATGACAAGCATATACATTTGTTTTTTACAACCTTCAATAGGTATATCAACGCACGTCTATAGATATATCACCAGTATGACTGGCAGCTTATTATTTTTATTAATAAAATGTATGTCACTAAATCGTTATAAATATATCTTTTCTAGTAATGTCACTGTTAATAATATGCATGTTAAAATAAATATGAATAACTATGCATATCACAATAAATCTGCCTACTAAGGTCCGTGGAGGAAGCGCATACGTTTATTTTTAATCTTCATGATATATATTCATCCATGTATTAATCTTTATATAAATTTATATATGAATATGTGTAATAAGCATGTATGCTGATTACACTGTTCATCTATCTATCTATCTATCTATATCTATATAGATATGATATAGATAGATAGATAGTGCCATCTATCCATCTATATATCCATATCTATCTATCCATGTGCGTTCATATATCTACATGTACATACACTTGAGAATACTACAAATAAATATATATGCTTATTATGTGTAATTAACATCTCTTACGACCTTTCGGGATTTTGCTCGCATCGGATGACAGAAGAAGAATATCGCGGGCTTGTGGGGACAGAAGGGAGCGCTACCCAAGCCCTACTTCCGGCGCGGAGGTGGAGGCCCTTGGCCTCCGATGCCGCCAGCGCCTGGGCACCCCGTCAGCTTTCCTAGAAATGGGGCAAGAGTGGTTTGGGTTCAGATCTCCGTCCTCTGTGCCGACCCATCCGTCCTCGCACCAGCGGGTCCGCGTTCATCCCCATGAAGCCGGCTCCGCCCTTCCCTCTTCGCCGGCCCCATCCCTCCTTCTTCCCCATTCGTTCCGAGAGGGCATTTTGCTCACGTCGAGAGCCTGCGCCGCTTCGGCGGTTTGGAGGCAATCACCGCGAGGTCGGGGAGGCCCCCCAGCACGAGAAGAGTGAGAGAGTGACGTAACTGGATGCGGGATCTTTCCCGTCCTACAATGCCCACGAGAATTCTGAAACACCGAGAGCATCGGCGTCCACGCCTTCCATGGCCTGTCCGTACGCTGGGTGCTTTCCCTCACCTCGCCGCGTGGCTTAAACAGAAGAAGAGCAAAGATGGGTTGCCCTACAAATGGGTCCTATAAGCAATCCCTTGGGTGAGCAGCTCACCAGATTGAAACGTTCCGTGTTGACGACACGCGAGTCGCAGTCGTGACCTCTGTGGACGGCATTCTTTTCCACGTACCCCGTGCTCTACCGATTGACCTTATAAAGTGTCGTTGCCAAGGTAATGATAAGAACGTCAGTGCGCGCGTCCGTCTCAAACACGGATCGTGTTAACTTATGTCGCGTGTACAGTGTAAAAACATTTGTCGAACGCATACATATTTGTCCACAGCACTCAAAGGGATAAATACGTAAAGACTGATATACGAATTAATATATATCATGTACGATTATTGTAGGACCATTTGTAGGACAGCCCATCTTTGCTTCTTGGCATATATATATATACAAAGAAAAGAAAATAAGGGTTGTATATGGTAACCACGTTTTTATAATCTGGTGGGATTCTGATCGTTCGGGGATTTCGGCTTTCGGGGTCTTCGGATGAACCTTCCAGTCGTGTGTCGGGCTGCAAATGCCCGGAGGCAGGCGCTTGCCTTCCGCTAATTCGCAACCCCCGTCGTTCCTGTTGCCCTGAGCCACCTCTGAAGTGCGGATCGGGACGGCCGTGAGCACGGAAGCGGTTCTCCTTCGGAGGGGTCGCCGAATTCTTCGGCAGAAAGACCACGTGGATCCCGGCCAGCATTCCTCGCAGGTCGTCAGCTACCACGGGATGAATTTCTTCGGCCAGTCACTCCGGGGCGTGCATTTAGTAAAAAAATGAACCGGTCGGGAACAAGCTGGTTCCCAATCGAAGGCAGAAGGAGCTGAGAGTGGGACCCGCCGACCCGCAGGCCGGGATATCGAAAAGTCAGGAACGGGAGACAAAAAAATGAATGCTGTAGGATGGGGCAGGGATCTTTGAGTTGGCTCCGTGTGCATCAGGTTAAAAGCAAAATCACAGGGAAGGCGCGGAGCGAACGGTGAAAAGGAATGAGGAAATGAAAATGCATAAATAAATAAATGGTGTGAGGAGGCAAGGGTCACCGGAGTCCGCCGTTCCTAACTGTCCACCAACCGGAGGTGGATGCCGGCGATCTGCTTCGTTTCTTCCAGGCAAAGCCACCTTGCACCTTGCAGTCCGATATGGACGACTGCCATCCTGATGACCTCCCTTCACTGCATGGCGGTCTCCAGCACGTGTCGTGTCGTGTCGATGGCTACTCCTGCTGGCCCCACGAGAGTGTAGATGCCAATTGTGCAGGGTGCGGAAAACGGGAAACCTTCCCGCACCTAATCATCGAGTGTGTGGTCCTCCACCCTATGTGGAATCGACTGTTGTCGATTCTGAACATTCCGGTGGGCGACCCAAAAGTCATTTGCCGCCTCCTGATGTGGGATGCTTTGCCAGCAGCCTCGTGTGTAGCAGTTCTCTGCTGGATACTCGGAATCCTGGACAAATGGACTGGTTCTAGGAGAAGTCACAACAGCCAGAAAGTCATTCACTGGACAGCCGTCTCCATGGGGAAGGCTTCCTGATGGCGCCGGTCAACGACATTACAACCGGCACTTGTTCGCATCCAAAGTCGGATGCAGAGGACCTCCCTGGCGATCTGTGATTCCTTCTCTTCCCTTCCCTCCCCGTAAAACATTGTCCTCCACTCTTGTGGGAACGGAGAAGAGCAAATTCGGACCCACAAAAGGGAAGAGTACCAGAAAGCTTTCGACTGCAATAGAAATAATAGCAACACGTTGGTAGAAGACAGCATGAACGAAGAACAAATATCAATCGAATGACATTAAATTGAAATTAAAATGAAAAATGAGATTTCTCGTTAAATAGGAGGCTTTGTACGAGGTCAAAAACGTGGTTCCCGCGCAGGCAATGGGTTTTCGACTAACAGTGACGCAGGATAAAGCATCAATCGTGTCAGCGTAATGGAAAAAAGAAAACCTGCGAGTACTCAATGGCCATGGAAATGCACGATCTGTGCACGTGGTGTATCTGATCCTGTATTGAGATACATGTGCATTTTGCTTTCTCTTCGTGATTGACAAGAAACTTGTCTCAAATGCATTAGCACTGGCAACATCCACGAAGGCGATGTGTAAGTGAAAATAAGGGACGGTGTGTGCTAAGCAAAGTCCAAAGAGCAACCGAGGAAGATGATTACCGTGCACTATGGTGTAATCCCCTTTGACAAGACAGTAGCGATGGCTAACGCTCCCGAGCATAACACGAGCACCTGAGACATACGCAAGAAAGTAAAACACATGTCCAAGAGACACAACGGCTTCCTGTATCAAACAGGAGCTACTAAATCTGGGGGATTAAGCTGCGGAAGCCGTAAACACGGTTCCACCCGTCTCCAACAGGAACTCACCCAGCAGCTATTGCATTAGACGCCTGTTGAACAATAATTTGGCTCAGTGCTGCCCTGATCTTGGAGAGAACAAAAATCTCGCATGCTCTCATACTGATGTAATGTGTCTTCCGGAGAGATACCATATTGGAGCACGATACATTACTGGCTTTGGTAGGACGCTATTTAACGACATGGACTGTCAAACTTGATTGGGCATTCTGGGGTCTTGCGATGTTTCCCAAATCTACACTAGGATAGTCTCTCTTTGCATGGACGGAGTTTCAGAGATTTTGATCCCGGTTGGGACAGACTGTGTCGAGTCACCCCTCGTGTAGTCCATGGGATTCCTATGACACAGAAAATGAAAAAAAAGTCGGTCATTGAGTTTTGAAAGGATGCATGAAATGAGTGAAATCTGCAAATTTGGTCAGAGTATTCAGTGCCTGTTAATCACTGGACAATGTAGAATGCTGGACCTCCGAGATGTTCTCCAGAAGAGGAAACTTGGGTCAAAAGGTGCATCAAAGGACAGTGCACTCTGCCACCCGATGAGAACATGGAAAGGTCTGGTTGCAGAAACACTTGAGGGTTTGCATAATCAGAGCTCGGTTTTATGAAGTTGCAGACGTTACTCATGTGAAGGCAGTTGTCTCTACGCAGATATTTTCTAGTCTTGGGGGATCCCAAAGGAAGATCATGATAAACTGCTATATGCACTTTCCCATATCCCAAGATCAGTGAGGAGTACTCACCTATGAAGATGAGAAAAGTTGTAAAAAACGAAAAACACTAATGGAACTGGCTAGATGCTGCTGCAGCTAAATCAAACAACATTGAACCCGGCGAAAATATCAAGGAAACATGGTCAGGAGACGATATCACCATAGAGTTGATTACGATCTGTGACTGTTCTGGAATGAATGCAGCTAACTGATACAAAAGAAGCTCTAGAAAAAAACGACTGACACGTCAGCGAGATATTCGATATGGTTCAACTTTAGATTGACAGAAAAGAAAGTGCATACAGCAATCATATCTAACAAAGTGCTGTGGACAAGTGTGTGGAGTCTTTCGGGTGGCCAAAATTCTTGCCCTACCCATCACGACTGTGTACATCATACTAACAAATGCTCAGATTACCAGTATTTGAGACAATATAGAAGAAGGTTCAGTCTCTTGCGCAAGCGAAGTCGTATCTGCGGATGACTTGACTAATGGTCTCGAAACACTTAATAGGTACAACGAATAGTTCAATGAATATTAGATTTTCCCTGTTTAGCGCAGCGAAGCGAAGAGGAGACGATACGCGCAATCATTAGAAAGAACAGCCACGGCGGGGCTTATCCATGATGGTGTTCAACCCGTTGACTTGGGCAATGATAGAGCAGAAGCGGCTACCGACAACACTTTTACCGTCACGTGTCAGACTTGGAAGCAGTTTGCATCAGAGCTCAGCAAAACATAAACCCATTTTTTTCAACTTCTCCGAGTTTCTATATTTGAAAAGATTCTTCAGCGAAAGAGTATGAGTTTTTGGTGCCCATGAAGGCGTTGGAGAGAGCTGATATGGAGGCACACGGAAGATTCTGTGGTATGTTCTCGCAACTGGACCAAGTCTCGTTTTTTCCATCAGCTCTTGGAAACCAGGAATGCCCATTTGCAGAGTACTGCTGTGCCCCGTTTTGCCCTCTCGACTTGATGTGCAAATCGACGAAACGGACAGTGTCCTGCAGTATGTTTCTTATCATCAACGCTGCTCTTGCACCTCGAAGATTAAATGGATATCCTACAGTTGTCTGCATGGCCAGCACATGAGTCTCCGAATTCACTCACATCTCATAAAGGAGTCATCAAATCAATGAGCGTGAATGTGTAAATGGAATGCAATAAAACGAGCTCATTGCATTCTTAGAATACACTGCCAACCAAGAATTAGAGAGGCTTAAACGCATCCCACTATATGCGATGCCTTAAAAAAGTGAAAGCTTGTAGTTACACGAGTGGAGAGAAAACTCCATGCAGAAATCCGCTTGCAAATGATAAGAGCGAAGAAAACGGATACCTTCTGGCTGCGCTTGGTCAACCGCACTCGGATTTAGTCGCGGATCCTCTGGAAGGAACACTCGAATCAGTTGCTTCCGATGCTATCCTCCTTCGAATTCTGTCCCTGAAGTAGTAGGTGCTGCTGCCCAGTTCACGGGGCCCACAAATACATTTTCATCTTCCATCGCGGCGATCCTCTCTCGCAAGATGGTAAAAGCTGAAATGCAAACAATTTCGTCCTTTTCCCTTGCTGCTCCAATTTCCCAAACATCCAGTAAGGCAGCACCCTCTCCATGTCCCTTTGGTGGTGTAGACGGGGGGGAATATAATGAAGAATGTAAAGTAGATGAGTGATGAAATGTGTCTGAGAGGTAGTATTGATGAAGTGATGGTTTGAGTTCCTAATCATGTAAGACACTTTAGTGTACGATCGACAGAAGGCATTGAACGCACACTGTCGAACAGCAGTTTCTTTGATTCCGATTTGCAGGCAGTAATTAACGTTTCATTTAAAAACATCATATCCAGGGAGTTTCACAACGACTCGAAAGGCAACTGATAAGCAAATCAGAGCGTGAGGATAAGCCAACGATCAGAGATCCAATGCCGGGAGAACGCCTCAGGCGAAGGTCTGCGTATGAACAACGTTTTGTCCTCACAACATGAAAAAGGAATACGCTGCGATGGGAGACTGAGACTAATCCGAGAATCTCCTTGATATTACACGACGTCCCTATAGGAACGAATGGCCTTCGAAGAAATCCCAACTCACTTTTCTTGCCATTATGCAAAACACCTAAGGTTTCTTCGCACTCAACGGCAAGACTTCGTTTTGGATACCCTTCACACACTGTCCTCACTGCGTTGCCATTTCTGGACCTAAAGACCTCGGAACGCCCAACGTGCTATTGAAACTTTGGTGATGCAAAGAACCCACGGAAAGAATCACGATGCCATATCAATTTTTAGACCCTCATGCTTGCTGGTGGACCAAACGATTTCTTGCTCAAGATTGGGTGAACGAAAGTAACAGAGCAAACAATCTTTACAGCTCCCGGTGCATAAAAGTTGCCAACTGGCCTCACCCGGAATGATTCGGAAAACCATCCTTTTAACAGAGTACTCTACTCATTCCTCCTCTGAGATTTATTCTCTGCTGGTAGGAATCTCCGAAATTCCACATCACTATTCAATTTCTTGGACAGAGCAAGCAGCCAGTGTCACAATAACCAACGATGTCGTTTGGTGATTCAGACGGCACCCTAAACCAATATTGTCAGGAGGCATTGAACTCACACTGATTAGTTAATTCACCATCAGAAAAAACATCACAAGAAAACCACATGAATCAGTTAATTTGCGAATGAGAGTGGAAGGAGAAGTCTATGATCACAAATTCATTTTGATGTGAGCACTTTTGATGAAAGTCCCCCAAAGAACAGCTTACCGTCTCACCGACGGGAAAACGTGGTACGCAGCGTGCAAAAGATAAACTTCCTTGGGAAACTTTGAGATATTATAGAAACTCCCGAGCGATACTGAACAGTGTCTTCAAGAAAACTTATCTTTGCCACTGTACGAACCACCTGCGTTCCAACATGGTTTCAGAAACAGAGGCAAAAGAGCGCTGCAAATTCGGATGACGGCAGCGATGCTCCCCAATTGATGCCTGCTGCAGAAAAACATAAGCGATTCGGCCAGTTTTTGACGGGGAAAGGAGATATTTGGTGATACAGTAAGGGCATGCGAGCATCAAAGGTGACTTTGATATGAAACCCTCCTCAGGAGTGGAGCGGAAACACGAAGAGGACCACTTTAACCTGCTCTCGAGAGTGGCTCTCCCACTTGATGAAGTGGAAGAAGAAACAAAATACGTTGCCTCCACTGCGATACTCTATCGGAGAGCACCTTTAAGAGATGGAACCCCCAAGACTGAAGGATGTATTTGTACACGACCAATATATAGTATGAGCAGTAGCCAAACGAAAGCGCCGAAGCAAAGGAGCAAACCCGAGAAGCAGTGCCAACAAGAACTGCACTGCCTCGAAAAAAAATACCATCTGCAAATTTGGTTTCTTACGAAAGCTTTGAACAGGAAGAACGCCAGCAGAACAAAAGGGAACCCTTGCACAAGTGCTAATTACAGAGGGAGAAAACCGTTAATGATTGTATAGTCGCCCCAGAAGTTGTATGTCTTCACCCTGGAGCCCTCGCATAAGGACTCCGTCAGCAGGTGAGGGATTGATGAAAGAGCTGGAATGTGTTGGAGTTGGATATTTGTACATCCCATTTTCCAATCAACTGATGATATATTTCGTACAACCGGACTATGCACATAGACACGCCAATACTTCGAAGAATCTATGATCATCCTTGCTGCTGACCGAAATCCGCCCGAATGCTTTTTCGAAATGACCCAGAATGAAGTCCAGCAGGAAGTGAGATACTGGTTTTGACATCCAGATGAGTTGAAGGGGTGGCACTATGAAGGGCGGACATTAGCGACAACTGCATTTCACTTTCTTAATAGAGAGAAGAATAGGTATAAAGAGATACATTATCGGACAAGGTGATAACCAGTCTGCAGATTCATGATTCCTGTTCTGGACCACAAATATCCCCTTACCTGCTTACTTTCAGGCATGTGATCATAAAATGAAAGAACGAGTTGAAGGTTTCTTAGACTGCCTTGATAGAACTGCTGATACTGGGTCAATAATTGAACTTGATGAGAGTTCGGTGTCACTGAATATTTCATTTCATGATAAAGAAATGTAACAATTTAGTTTAGTCAAGGTATCAAAGTATATCAAGACTGTTAAAAGATGCAAATGAAGTATACCCAAGAATACGAAAAGTAATTAATAGGAAGGCAAGAAGGGAACCACAGCAACGCTGGGGCGCTACTCGCTCTTTCTTCCACAGCAATGAGGACCTTTCCGGCCTGCGGGTCGGTAAGGACAAGTGCCTCAAGGCAATCAGAACGATGTGTTCTGACTGAAGAACAAAAGCCAAAAAGACCAAAAAGATGACTTCATTATGGAATTTTTCTATGTAAAAATTTTAATAATAAAAGCTTCGGCTTACTCGGGTGGAAAACCACAGCAATGCGACGTTGCCATGACACCAGTCGAAGCTTCCCACGCACGCGTCCAAGGCAGCCAAGTTGCAGGGAGCCGTGTCAGTGGGTTCAAGGATGCTGTTAAAGATAGTCACTATCCAGCTGAGGATGCCATCCGGTGGTAAAAGCCCATCCCTTCCACGGTCCAGTCGTGCGGTATTTTTCTGTACACTTACCATATAGTGACATTGTACGAAACCGTGTTGCAAATGCTGAATTGGTCTGCAAGACCATGGCACAGGAATGGTATTGGTGACAACATGGGATAACTGAATATATCCGATGAACTTAATGTGCAGAAATTTTTCAGGAGAGCATTTTTCGATTTCGAATCAACGCGCTGATATAGGTTCCTTATGATAAGATTGTCTTTTATACCTATGAGTGTAAAATGCACTTCCTAAAGTGGATTATCTACGTGCCGACAGCACGCAGCGTGTTTTCGAAGCACATACCTGTTGACATAATTATTGCGCTTGCCAGATATGTAGGCAGAGTGAAGGGAATCATCCCTGATGCCACGCAGAAGGAGATTCAGGGAGCTCCGCGTGACGCGTCATTGATCGTTTGGTTGCCAAGGAATGCATCTCGCCGTCACCACACTTTGGTCAAACGGCTGAAGAGCACCACTGCCACCCAAGGGGGGCCGATCGGCTCATCCCCGGTGCAGCCGTGCATCTCGCGGACGGTGAGTCTCCATCCTTGCTCTGTGTCTCATCTCCGCTCAGGAGAAATAGCAGCAACTCATTCGGCGTGCACGCTCTACACAGAGGTGTGTGACATTTGTGTGCCAATACGGAGCGCGTAACGCAAGCATTACAAACCGTGGAAAGCAAGAAAGTCCCCCCTCAGGTAGTGGCTGACCTTTTCGCAGAAAGGTTGGTTCCGAAATGTCGAGAGCATTCGACAGCCCACGATACGCTCACCGGACTCTTCATAAGGTCAATTGCCTATTCGATGTCCATTTGTACAAGACCGAAACTATGGAAAATTGTCCAGCAGCTAGAAGAAGATAAGGTTAATGCATCGTGCATGATGGTCCGCAAGAGCACATAGCACAGGGATAATAGGAAAATAGGAAACTCTACGACTACTTTTATGCTGACCAGGCCGTGACAGATGACATGACACCGAGAGATAAATACGAGAGATACTGCTACCAAGCCTCGAACATGAAAGTGAAGCAATCAATCATGCTGCTGCCTTTGGGAATCCGACCGAAAGAAGGAATGAATAGGGCAATGAGTGCTCGGCCTTCGACGGACCCGGGAGGTGATCAGTTTTGGCACCTCACACTCACTCGGATCGGCGCCTTGTGGGTGAGGGAAATTGCCGAGGCGCGACTCGCAGATCTGAGTTGCGCGTGCACATTTTCTGGCTTAGATGAAGCCGTTAAACAGAAAGTTAAACAGAAACAGAAAGAGAAAGTTAATACTTGAAGATAAAGGAGGGCATCTGCGGTGTGCTCGCGTTTTAAGTACGCTCAGGTCCGTCCTGAGAGGCATGAGGACGTCCTCAAGGCGAACTAGAGGACCGCCTTGAGGACGAGGACGAAGCTCTTAAGCAGACCGCAGACCCCAACACTCCACAGGCAGTACCAACGAATGTCGACTCCAGGAGCTCCGTTGCGGAGACTGCAAAACTTAAGATAAAGGGGACATTAACCCCCGGACTAAGACCAAAGAACCTCAAAGGAAGGCAATGAGCTTCGAGGATGTCACTTTGGAAAGCCTTGACGGCAACGTCATAACGGCTGAGCGTGAGTTGATTGCGACCGTCTACGACTCACGCCTTCGTAGCCTTAGGAACGAAATCATAGACGCAATGTCCCGGCACGACCTCGCCGTGAGGAGGTTCGCTTTGCTTGGATGTGGAAAAATCAAGGCCACAGTCAGGCCAATGCCACGGGAGCTATAACCTGGGACCTAGACATCAACCATGTGGTGACCAGTCATGACGGAATATTCCGCTAGAGTCCACCGTCTTTGTTAGGCGTCAAGCGGTGAGGCCTGGCGAGAAGGGGAAAGAAGTTCAGAAAGACCCCCAACTGAGAAAGAGGAGGCAAGAGGGAGAAGGAGCAAATGAGCCCCGTGCGAAATCCACACTCACCAGCCAAAAGTTGGTGAGTGTGGGTTTCCAACACTTTCCCAAGCGCTCAGGAGTTGCATCACCACGCCTGCGACAGAGAGGCGGCGGTTCTGAGGCTCCATTCTGGCACGCAGGAACTGCTCAGACGCCACGAACAGCTTGCGGAAGAAGTCCAGATTATCAGGGGCACGCTCACTGGGTCCGTCGGTGCTCTACCGTGCAGGGCACGCTACACTCCTACAGTCTACGCAGGAGGACTTTACATCCAGGAGTCCCAGGACCGAGGTTTTGAGGAAGGCGGTTGGGAAGAGCAGCTCTCCGACTCAGCGTGTACTCTCCCGGGTCGAGAGAACTCAACCGTCGAGACCTCGTGGGGAGGCAACGAATGGATGACATCAGTGGGATTGTTAGGCAACGGTATTTCAGCCGCCGGCTTGACCGATGATCACCTGCTTGAGATAGGCAAAGTACCCGAGCCGCTTGCTGGTGCACTGCACCCAGACTTGCCGTCACGAATCGTGAGGCAGTTTGCCCGTGAGGCGGTAATTCTTTGAAGAAGCCACGACAACTGGTGTCGTAGATCTTGCTGGGCAGGTGGCTGAGCACAGCAATAGCGAAAAGAAGACACAGACAGCAACAGATTGGCATTTCTCAATTACTTATTAAACATGGAAGGAACAAGCAGCTGAACTCGATAAAACCAAGATCTACTCTTCTTCAAGGTACCTACTTCTTAATGGATTTTTCTGAGAAGGGAGTGAAGTTCGAGTACCAATGGAAGTGCTGACTCATGCAGCTAGAAAGACAGAGAAGGTTCGATGGCACCTTCTCTTAAATGGACATTATTTGAAGATCATTGAGAACATAAGGTTAGAAAGGAGCTTATTATTTGCAGCTTATTATCGTGATTTACAGCGTTTTGGGGCGTTAAACTATCAAGCAGCCAATCAACTAATGGCACATAGCGTGCTTTCAACCGTCGAAGCAGCATTTGCTCCTCCATACTTCAGTGACTGCGAAATGCCTCATCTATCATCGCGGACAGATCGTGCGTCACCTGACTCCTTGGCTGCTTACTTCACTGGTGTCATTCTGTCTGTGAATTCTGATGTGTGATACGAAGCATCTGCTCATCAACTTGTAGGCTTTAAAACCCCCTGAGTAAAAGAGTTGCAACTCCGTTCAAAGCCCAAGGCGTGGAAGCCCAACTATCATGTAGAAATGCGATCACCAACAAAAGCAATGTTTTCATTCCTTCATGCCTCGGATTCTCCAGAAAGAGAAAATGCTTTCTGCTCCGATCCTTCTTGTTTTTCCTGCCCATGTCCACCACAGCTTAATGAAGACTCCCATTATACGAAAAACCAAAAATCTCTTGGATATTCTGGATTGAAGGGCGCAATATTGATTACCTGAGGAGATGTCGTCAGTAGCAGTTGTATACGCATGCATACGGTGGACATTTCTCCCACTCAACAAGCAAGGAGATGAATGCACACAGAAATATTGAGGATCCTCTTGCTTATGAATTTTGTATCGTCTGGGTCCCATCCGCATGCTGATAGACGGTATATTCTCTTGTAAAAGGGTTGCGTACTCCCTCGTGTCCTCTCCAAGGCTGCCGATGAGCACTACTAATTGACCATGTTCGTTACCATCGTCACCGGCGTCGAAACAGAGTCCAGAAAAGTCCATGGTAGTGGTTCCGAAGACATTTTCTTGATGAAAGCTTATGCCAGAATATCCATCCTTGTGAATGATATGCTCCGGGATGTGCTTTGGCCATGCTGAAGAGATGCGGGGACCACAAACGAGAATAACAGTTAAACGATTCATAAATTTCCAACTTTGCTGCTAGCCCTCATGAGCGAAATACACCCACTGCAGACTCAAGAGCTGGAAGCAGATTTGGATACCAGCAGGTTATCCAAATTGCCGTGTGATAGCAGTTGTGAACTCCAATTTGTCTCATTAATCTGGCGGATCTGAACGCTTGTCTGCAATGTCAGAAGACCACATGATGATAAAGACCAAGTGATGCAGCAGGTTATAGCTGCTGAATCCTCTATAACGATGGATGCTAAACCTTGCTCATCCTGTTAGAAAAATAGCAGGAGCTAATGACAGAAGAGAACCACCTACCGATAGAATGCATCCCATCCCTGGGGATGGAGCACATCCAGAGCTGAATTCCCAGTCAGTCGAGGTTCAGCGGTATTCAACGGCCCACAGAATTGGAAATTCACTCATTGGGATTCATCTTTGGAATTTCTTAATTTTCGAAGAAAAAAATCGTTGCATGAACCTTTTCGGAAGAACAGATTAAAGAAATTAAAATTCCACAACGTCAGCATGCAGGATATTCATTGGAACTGAATTATAATAGTTTTCATAGCTATCAAAAACCTGATGCACTTAAGTACCAGTTCTCTTCGGTCTGTTGCAAAGACCCAATTATTCAGCGTTCGATCTCTATTGTAGAAGACCAAACAACGTCTAAATTTCAGTTTCTATTCCAAAACATGAGTGACATTCATAAGATTGTGTGTGTTTGTTCTGGTAGTGTTAGTTTTGTATACAAAAACGAGGAATCTAATTATCGAAAGACTCGCCATAATGCTACGAGAGCCCTCTCAAACCTTTAGAAACGTCAGGGTGATCAATGAGATTTTTTCAGACAACACTTATTTTAGAACTCACCTGACCAGAACGCAGAGCTTAAGGATTAGACGTTTTGGATCGTCCCTTTGACAATAAGAATTAAAGGATTGATTAGCCGGAATATGCTGAGGAAAGCAGTGATGAGCGACCCTCTCTACAATTTAGGACATGATCTGATTCGGCATCTGCTCCGGATGATAACAGAGCTGGTGAATTATGAGCAATGTATTTACAATTTGCACAGTGGACGCCCGAATTGAGAGTCGAATGTGATGGCTGCTCTTCCTCATTCGAAGGCCGAGCTGAGCCCATTGTGGGCCAGCGAGCTCGCAGGGATCTCAGCGCCTCGTGGGTGGGCGAAATTGCTCGGGCAGTGCTATACGACCTAAGCACTGCACGGAACCTCATGCAGTTCGATATAGCCTCCCGGGAACTGAGTAGAGTAATTTTAGAAAAAAAAAATGGGCAACTCCGCTGCACCCGGGTCTTCAGCGCTCTGCTACCGGTGCTGAAGCGGCTTAGACTCGAGGTAGGGGCAGAATCGACTTTCCCTGACTAAAATGGAGTCCCAGAGAAGGCGGAGTTTGGGGAGGGAGCCGGGATGGGGTCGGAAGTTCCCGCCAAGGTTCCCGAACGTGCTACGGGGTGCGCCACCGAGAGCGTACATACGGACGGGGTTGGGGTATCCCCTAGAAAACACCGAAGACGGTCAGGTTTACCCTTCCTGAAAAAAAGCGGTACACGGTGGACGTAGAGAAAGCCGAGAAGACTGTTGAGATCCGTCATTAGCCCTATTGGCGTTGAGGTGCGCACCACCTCTAACTTAGGCTCGTCTCTGGAGGACCACCTCATTACGAGGTTCTCACTCCTTAGTTTGGATAGAGTGCAGACGTCGGAGCGCCTAACGGGCGGGGTGCCCGACTCCCTTATCAAGCGAATGAATGACCGGACACAGGGCCTGCGGAGGGGGAACTCCGCGGGGTCACGATCTTGCCCACGAGGAAGAAGAGTGAGCCTCAGGATTGCAACTCCAGTGGTGGTGAGGAGGTGACACCAGGGGGAAGCGAACCATCACCCATGGCTCCTCTTGGAGACTCGAAGATCAAGCCCTCGTTATGACAGCGGGCCGTCAAGTTCGCCACGCAGATCAGTGGTGATAAGCGTGTATTCCGCTTTGTGAATAAGGGTCCCTCTGAAAGTCGCTTTGTCATCGCGGTCTGCCGGACTCTCCTGGCGCAGGACAAGGATTTGTGGCTATTTGGGGGAGCAAATAGCCGTACGACACCATGGTCTCCCCGCTCGCAGCACCGGGCGTGTCATCGTCTCTCGGTAGCTGTCGAGCTTGACTTTATGGATTAAGCGAGAGGGGCCGAAGTTGCCCCTAGCCCCCAAGAGTGTGGAGGAACCCAGCGAGGAGGCGTTGGGCCCCACACCCCTGCATATTCCGGGAGACCGGTTGACTCACTTTGGGAGAGCATTCTCCTCGTCCTTGTGGCGCCGTTCCTGTGAGCTTAACCGTGTCTGCCACTGATGTGTGTGTCAGCGGCTGTTCGTTCGTACGACTCCCGTGGGGTTGAACCTCCCTCTGGTTGGGATCCCCGGCGCCATTAATTATTCTGAAACAACATCAGACGTCCCACACCGCGAAATTCTTTGTTGGTCAGTAGAGAACGGAGACCGTGACCTCCATGCAGTTGCAGAAGCCCACAATAGGGAAATGCACTCTGGAAACAGTGACATAAATTTCAAGACCGAGAAGACCTGGTCGAGATTTGAGACTGCCCAGTATTTACATCATTATGCGTGGGACTTGCCTTTCGTGCTGATAAGCCCTTACTCTGGGCACCATGAGCTCATGAGACGGTATGAACAGCTAACCGAAGAGGTGCTCATCATCAGAAAGATGTTGACCGGATCCAGTTGTCCTACAGTGCAAGGCACGCTTCACGCGTTTTGCCTTCGTCTGGACACCTTGGTTATGAAGAACAGGGTGCGGCTGCGGACGACGAGGGATGGGGATCAAGTGTCTCCGTACCCGGCCTGCAGGTGTTGTCCTCCATAGTGAGGAGCAGTCCCTTAGGTCTCAGTGAACGAATACTTGATGTGGCATGGAGAATGCCGGACAGTAATTGGATCCACCGAAAGGTTTTGGCATTTCGTTTTTGCGAACGCTCATTCAAGCACACTTTCGGGGTTACACCCGACTGCGAACTGTTTGAATTTGTCACCAGTGTTCTTAGTGATTCGCTGGGTGCCAGCTTAATTGGCACGATTGCTAATTTCAAGCCATTTGCTGCATGCCATTCAGTTGCGCCATCTCAACAGGACAGTCCCTAGTTCCGTTCTAAACGACGATTGTCTATTTGCAGCTCAAGAGAACATCGATTTAAAGGAATGTGCTGGATACTCAAATCGATTTAACATTACTTTCTACGCCGATGATTTATTCAAAACGAAAAAGCCAGTAAAATAGCGTTCTTGGGTCCCCATTACCGTGGTAACACCGTCTCTCGCAAAGGCTGAGCCTCTAGAGATTTTGTTCTACCCAAAAAAGAGTCTTTACGCCACAGAGCAGTGCGATCTTTTGCGCCGCATCACACTACGATACTGGAAGGAGTGGTCAGTTGATTCCGAGCGTATACCACAGACTGTTGAAGTATATGATATTCGCTGAACAACAACGCCGAATATCAGTCATTCCTCCCTTCACCAATTTGTATGCAGAGTTCACTTAATGTGGAAGCCATTACTATGGAATGCAGGGAGATCTCAGAATAATTAAGTCCTCCGCCTCCTCAGCTGGTTGCTTGACGCACTCTGACAGGAAGGCAATTTCCCGCCCCGCCTGCGGAATCGCATCCTTTTTCCCGGGCAAGTAGGTGGGACACCGCAGCTGGAGCGCATGGTTCGACCCACCTTCTGCATGGAGAACGACCTGTGGACAAACAACTAACAGCGCACCATTCTATATGAACGAATGCCAATCCAGAGGTGGCGGTGCGCGATCGCAGTGGAACAGAAAAACAGCTCTCCATAACGGGGCTGACCGAAGTGCCAGAAATTTGGAAGGACTGGTCGACGTCGAAACTGCAAATGAGCCCCTCCGCGCATTCGTGAAACAGTTGACCGAATGATACGTTCCCAAGGAGATGTGAACAGAACACTCACACTTCTCATCTTCCCACTGCAGCCAAAGACACTTTATCGTACGCCTCCTTTGGCCACCCTCACACATTCTCAACAACTTGACACAAGAACGTATATGTACTTTCCAGTGCCACAGGTACCGAACACGCCCATACTCGTCGTATTCGGTGACGACGAAACCTATCCATTTGCTTCTTTACATCCTCAGAAGCACCATTTTCTTGCAATTTGTTGCTCACAAACAGTCCAGCTAAACACAAATAATTCCTCATCCCATGATAGTCCTTTTTGACCAGATAATGCTAGAAACACCAGAAGAAAACACATTTGCAAGATTCTTGATCCTCAAAGGAAACTCCATCCACATGCAGAGCTGCAAAAAGGTGGATGCCGCTTCCTGAACAACGGTGAGGAGCTTCCCTTCGGTACACTTTTTGCAAAACAAGCCGTACACGGTCCAGTACGCTGTCATAGTCTTTAAGAAACGGAATCATGTGCGAGATTATGAGCCATGTTGCCATCAATCTTCACATATTGACAAACGCTTTTTATGCTCACCAGATTAACCGTTTCCGACCACACAGAAACATTGATAGTCATCAATTTCCACAGCACACTTCCTATATCCAACTTTTTGTCAACTTCATTTTTCAGCAACACGATGGACACGTGAAGTTTCACCATAAGCAACCATACACGTGTACAAAGAGAATACAGTAGCCTCGTGAGAAACACATCCACGATGATGACTGCCAACACGGCTCCTCATTGAACGCCCTCTATATACTCTCCGACACTGACACTCTATCGCCACCTTCCTTCCCTTCCTGGGAATCATCCAGATGGCTTCCTTCCTTCAGCAAGACTCGACCTCTTGCTCAGCCACAGTTCAACAACGATTATTAAACCCAGCAGTCTGCCCTACTCCGAACCACGATCACAATAGAGATAAGCATCTTCACAAACCTCTGCTCATTACCACCAATGGAAACCAAAATTCCTAAGGAATCGACGTACAACGACATTCATGCCCTCAGTAAAGACCAAAAATCCTTTGATCGCAATGCTCAAAAGATGTCGCGCCACCACGCACAGAGGACAGACGGCTTCGAGACGCCAGCTGAAGACAGGAGAACACTCGGAAACAGAGGAAGGAAGAGCTAAAGAATAGAGGCAGACTCGAGCCCACACCACTCTACACCTGAAAAGCGAGGTATTCGAGACAACCCTTGCAGAGCGCATCAGGAGGGACCTTAAGCCAAAAGCACAGTGCGTTACCTCTTCAGGTGGTAAGATGGGAATCCGTTTGCTTACCGTCACCACATCTCCTTCGACAACATGACCATTCGAAAAACAATGAAGGAGAATTTCCGGAAAACCCTATGCGGAAAATTTCCATCTATTCTTGAAGAATTCCATAATTCCAAATACTACCATTGATCCAGAACGGTAAATCCGTGGGTGTTAAGATGAAATTCTACGCCACGAACAAACCTTATTCAGGATTGCTTCCGAATCACAAGATCATAAATACAGAAGAATCCCATGGAAGGACCAGGATCAAACAGTCATCGCACACATGAACCACCTCCTGGATACTTGATCCGCTCGGAACTGCAAGCAAAACATTTGCCAAAGTCCTTCGACTCTGGAAAAAAGACCAAACGCATGCAGTCATGCAGGAAGGCTGACGACACCCATCTCTACAGCGGCAACCAATCACCGTCGTTGGCTTCAGCAGGGACAACAGCAAAGCTGCGCCATACAACCCCCCCCTCGCCCAAATGCTGCATCACATCCAGGAAGCCACCAAGGGCGCCAGAGAAAATGTTGCGAGCCATTCACTTGGAACAGATACTTCACCGCCCCAACATCGAATTGCGATCTCTCTGTGCTTCGCTTTGCGAAATTCCTTCCAGCGCGCACGCTCCCAGGAGCAGAGGATGTCTTCGTGTTATAGCGATTCATGTGAAACATAAGAATCGATTTCAGTTCTATAGGTTTCCAGAAACAGAAACAAAGCGCAGCAGCTACGGCAGCAAACTATTTGCTGCTACGTGCTTCAAGTGCTCCACGAGACTCGCCATTGCCACCATCCCTTAGCACCGCGACTTCCTCGGCAAATGCTTACATTTTCATTCCAACTTCCGACACCCTGACCGAGTTCTGAGCCCTTCATTTACAACAACACGCACAGCACACGAGAAATCCACGCATACGCCACAGCGGCGTAGGATTTTAAACATTGACAGGGAGGAAAGGTGGAAACCAAACCACGGAGCCAATGCACTGACCGATCCGGTCAAACCCGTGCCACCCCTGCCGCAACCACCTCGCAGCACGCACGAGATGCGCTCGTAATTTCTGCCGAATGACCACAGAGTGCCTTTCAGAATTCGCCCTAAACGATTCAGATTGAACGATCTTCTGCCACAGAGGAAAGTTTCGTGCTGCTGAGGTAAACGAAGACAATCGAAGAATTTCCGAGCTTGGGAAAAGATGTCGCATCTTGGATTGCATCACGAGCTGCGGAGCCCCAAGTTGCACATACGGTGGAAAGGCCGGAGTGACCAATGGATCCCGTGGGACCACAAGGATTACGTGGTCCTGTTGCCCGACAGCGGGTCCCGGTCCCGAATTGCGTCCGGCAGCGACTTCAGCCTCTGCTATGTCCCATCGTTGTCCACGATCCTCAGCCAATTCCCCACTTTTAAAGTCGAAATTTGTCGGCGAATGGTGATGGTACAATGGGCATGAAGACCAAGGCAGCTTTAGAAGAGTAAGAACATCTGATTGGACCGAAAGAAGTTGCGCAGTCCATGTCATCGGCCAGAGAAGCTTCAGCGTCGACGGACGCCGTAGCTGTCTACCGCTTTCGACCATGTAAGGGTGACAGCAGTAAAGGAAGCTGAAGTGGTGCAGCACCTCCACTCCTGTGAGTGTGTGTGATGGGAGCATCCACCACACAGACTCCATTCCCAAAGTTTTCGTTGGTGCAACCGCTATGCGCCATCAACATGGGATCAACACTGAGCATCCGAAGTTGTGTGGTTAACTCTTATAATAATAACTCTTGTAAAAGGGACGTCTGCATCGAAGAAAATACATACATGGTGAAAAGTATTGAGACGTTTTGAGCACTTTGGACGTCAGCAGAAACGCCGTCCGATTCTACGACTCGTTAAATAGGTCGTATTTTCCAGAAACCAAAGAGTCACCAGCATGGAACAAAGGCGTCCCGAAGCGAAACGAAAATTGGACAATCTGATGAGTGCATCTGCTTCGGTGGAAACACTTCACACGAACACCACCTGTCCATCCAGCCCAAAAAGGCTGCTTACCATCCGTGCTAAATAAACAAAAGCGAACGACTCTCGACACATGGACGGGGCTGCAGTAAGCATTCCGAGGTCCCCCAACGCACCCAAACCAGCAGACATCAGCAGTTCCGAATCCTATCGAACGATGACATCGAAATCGTTCCCATGGGAGACTCAGTCGACTTCCCCCTTCTCCCCAAAGTTACCACCATTTGAAAGGTGCCGAAAGGTCCGAACTTCCCGCCTTTGGCTCCAAGTCCATAAACGTATGGCCCTTGCAAGCAACCGTCAGAGAATCCATGGCTTTGGCTGACTTTCATGAAAAGGAAGAAAGACTGAATTCGAGCCGTGAGAGTAGCCATCCACATGTAATGTGGTCGGCAAACCGCCTGACCTCTCAACGAGTCATTTCCCCACCTGCGTCGTTCCACGTCACGTAACAAGACCAAGGGATTGGGGACACTCGATGCATTCCCGATTCACGCAGCAATAAAAGAGACTTACTTGGCCACACCCTGCTCCGTGGTATCTGATCCTCCAGGATGACTCCAGGATTTGCACGCTCTGCCAGGGCTGTTCTGGGCACCGCAGTTTTCGGAACGAACTCCACACAGCGCGCACTCCGTGCTGCCGTCTTCCGTTCCATGAAGGAGAACTCGGTCGTGGTAATCGAAGACTTCACACGGTCGGCATCCGCTTGGCCACTGACGACGGCGTCCATTGGGAACGGTTCGCTTTTCGGAACCGAAATCACATACGCGTTTCCGTACGCTTCACGCTTTTTTCTACGCGGTTTGACCTCACAAAATCCTTCCGCGCTCTTCGCGCTTCGTACTGCTTGCCTGAAGAACTTACAAGCAGCAGCAGGAAGGGAGCTCGGGGGTAAAGGATGCCACAAAGACTCCTTCCAAGTTTGGAGGAAACCACTTCGTTCATCGTTCGTGATGTAGGCGTGGAAATTTTCATCTCTGCGAGGGCGCGCCAAGGGAACTACTGGATGCGAGTGGTAGGTGTTGGCTTCAGAAGAGGAAAACTCCTTCAGTCGCTGGAGAATGCTAGCACGAAACCGAAAAGGAAACACATCCATCGCCTTGGTTACGTTGCCAGAGCCTGCGGAGCCGCTCTGCCATCTGTGCTTCCATTCTGAAAAAATGTACTGTAGGAAAGAGGGCGTACGAGACACCACAAACTAAAAGATGCAAAGAGATGTACGCAGCCCGACCCACGAGTGTTAGACTGAGGACTCGATTTTCTGAGACTGCAGTGGTCATGCCGTGCACCGGCGGGCAGAGGGACCATTTGCCATGCCCCTTCCTTAAATGGTGCGGAAAACGACCAACGTGACTGCGTGTTTCGTTTTTGATGTGAAGGGACGTTTCGCGAGACTTTGGTTTTCGCCCTCTGGCGAAATTTTCGTGAAGGAAGAAAGTTGTGGCTACGGACGCAGTGCCACCGTTCGAAAGGCCCACGGGGACGCAGCCACGGATGGTCCAAAGACATGACTTCGAGACGGAAGACGGTTGGCCGGCGAAAGGACGACGAACGCAAAGGTCGCCCAGTTGCAACGGGCACCCGACGGCGACGTCTCCGTCGGTGCAAAATTGCCCTCAAGGAGGAAACTCGAAGGGCGGTGGACACTTTGGACACTCCGCAAACCGCGCACGCAATCGGTCACCGTGCTTGCTGTCGCCAGCGCAAGAAGGCAGGCGAATGACAGAAGACCCATCTGGCGTCGCCCCATCCCCGGACTTGCCGAATTTTCTTCTTCCCGACCGTTTCCTATTCGGCGAATGAGACCGCAGGTCAGGGGGGCTCGTCAGTGACATTCAGACAGCTGTGCTTGCAGGAGATCCCTTGAAAGCACTACGCCATTGCCATGCGGAAATTGAAATCCCGCGCAAAGCAGCATGCAGAGCCAGGTGGACTCCATTTCGGATAAATCAAATGTGGAAAGAATAATTCCGTGCTTTCTTCAAGTTCGAACGATCTGAACCCTAATTTTCTTGGACCACACTGTACACGTAGCTGGCAGCGCTGGGAAGGGCCCTCAGCTGCCTCCAATGAGAATCGATTCCAAGCGTTCGAGTCTTCCAAACATCGGAACAGGGCATACACCCTCCCGAATGGGATGCATGCTCCCGGAAGCTGATTCGTGGCAAGCGGGCAAACGGAGACAAGGTAAAAGTGCCTCGGGGTGTTTTCCCTTATTGCTTTACTCTGCCACAGTGAAACCATCTCGCAAAGCGACTTTGAGAGATGGTCGCAAAGCTTTGCCCCCCGCCATCGAGGCGGTTGAATATTTCTTCCTCTTCCCTCTTTTGTTCTCAGCGTTCATTCCAGAATAGTCTTCCCGGGATCTCCCGATTCTCAAACTGTATGGAATTGCTTCCTCTTTTTCACAGTACGCGTCGGCGCTTGCGCGTGGCAACTCAGCACCTTCTTAGCCTTACGCTGGGTGTGGAAGATGGTACTCTTCCAAACCCCACATAACTCGAAGAACCGCATGCATGCGCAACGAAATGGCCGTGGCGGCACCATCAGCTCCGGACAAGGAAAGCGGCCTTTCGAGAACACTGCAGCCTCCTTTTTTGGAACGCCTTCCACAGGCAAAAAGTCCCTCTTACGATCGAGTATTCTGCAGGCTCTTCCGGGGTCCGCGGTTTGCTTGCATGCGGCTCAAAGAAGCAAAGTCCATCCACTTCCGGCGCAGTCCTGCCAGTGTAGAAAACGGAGACTGCACGTTTCATCAACCACAAGGAAGGGGCAGCTCCAAACAGAAACCACCGCCTTTGGTGGGTGCTTGGGTGGTTGCACTTCCCGTTTCCCCAAAGTCACGATCCAAACAAAAGAGAACGTTTCGCTTTTGTAGAAAGTTGCGCGACCGAAGGGAGAACATCCCGAATGTTCTTCGGACAGCTTTCCGCGGACGGAACAGCAGCGCCATCTCAGGCCCGCGAAGAACACTCTCGGCAGTCCCTCCGGCAAGCAGCTTCCCACGTGCCGCTTGCCGGGGGCAATGGGGCACTGAGATGCTGCCACCCGCGTAGGGGACCCCCCTGCACGCTTCCGACAGCAGCTTGGAGTTTGGCCGCCGCTCGCCGAGCCTTCACGGCGCGGTGGAGTCCACGGAGGAGTCCCCCCATTCCGAGGAGGAGATGCGGTGCGGGCGACCTCGGACCTCGTGCGCGACCTCCAGAGAAGCCAGCGGGCAGCGTTCTGCCCCCAGGCACGCCGTTTCCCCGCATCTCCGTGACCCCTGCGAAGGCGCTCGTTTTCCCTCAAACGGGTGCGGTCCCAAAGCCCCAAAGATCCTGGAAAGCCAATACACGTGCTTAGAATATACGTATATATTGATACATGAATCAGTGTGTGGATCGATACATAGTAGAAAGCTCATAAAAAATCACTTCTTTTGCTTTTATTCAATTAAAGCAACCGTATGTATTTATTTTTGATAGTCTTTGTAATATATACAAATGTATATAAAAGGCTAATAAGTAATTTTGTTAGTATTTAGGATAAACACACACGTACTATTCTCTTAATAATGCATATTAATCCATATATTAATCATACATAAACATACATATTGATGTGTAGAATAATCGCATGCATATATTCTTCATAATCTTTGCAATATGCATAGTTCTATATGCAAATGCGTATTCTGATGCAATGAACAAATCACAATGTTGGCAATAGTCATAAATAGGTATGTCGAATTTGCATATGAATGTGTAAATAGATCTCTCTATTCATACAAGTACTATGAATTTGTATTTGTTCTCTATAAAGTTTATAATATGTCCTATTCTATGCATTAATCTATATACAAATGTATGCATGCGTACATATACCAAGCATATACATATATTTAGTATAATCTTTATAATACACATTATTCTGCATACAAATCTATGTATTAATGGATATACTAAGCACGTATATCTATTTTTTATAATCTTTATGATGTATTTTATCCTGTACATAAATCTATAGTCTTTATTTATTTGAAATACATAAAAATCTATACATAGAGCATATACATGTAATTTTTTAATCTTGATGATACTCATTTTCCTTTACGTTAGTCCACATATAAATCTCAAATAAATCAATAAATTGAAAGTATGTAACAAGCATACGTGTTTTCTTTCTGTAATTTTTAGAATATACATTAATCTATACATAAACCTGTCTATTAACATACATTATAAATACGCATACTTTTTTATAATATTTATAATCTGTATTATTCTACACTTTAATCTATACGTAAATCTGTTTATTAATGTAAATAGTGAGCGGTGTGTATGTATTTTCTGTAATCTTTATGACCGAAGCCCCTTCGACGCGTTCCCGCCTGCTGCGTGGCTCTTGGGGCCGGGAGCGGCTTCCCGGAGGATGCTGCATGGCTTCGACTCGCATCTCTTCTTCTTGGCTCCGAAAGAGGGTGGAGGACACACCCGTGCACTTGATCTCGTTCCCGGTGCGAGCCCCACCCCCCTCCCCTCTCCCGTGCTGCGTGATCCTTCGGTGCACACATCGGCGAGTGCCGTGTTTTCGGAGAATTGGTTTATTTTTAGCGCTTCTTCTTGTTGGGAGAAAAAGGAGGGAAGCGCATCTCGGAAGGCACTTGCTGGAACGGCCAGAAGCCCTCGAGCACCCTCGCAGGGATTCAGGTAATTGCCCGGATCGCATGCCGAGTCTGCAGCTGAGATGAGGCGCAATTTCCGACATTCGGTTGCTTACCCATTATCGACACGCAACGAAACTGGAAGAAATAATTATCTGCAAAGTTTGCAGCTGCTCCGGAGCGAGCATCTCTGCAGACTCTTCTAATTTTGGCCTGCTGGTGGAAAGGAGCAGACAAAGCAGCGTGGGCTATAAAAGCGAAGTGGATCAGGGTGAGTGATCCACTGGCACCAGAGAGCCTGGCTGCTTCCTTCAGAAGAACCGAGTCCGGTCCTACCAACCAAAGATGAAGATCGCCATGCTGTACCCAGAGCTGCTGTTCCTCCTGTGGTAAGAAGATTTTCTGGACGAGTGGGGCCTCTTAAAGCTTTCTCTTGCAGCACTGCACAAGCGTTGTCTCCCCACGGCCAGGGTCAGATGATAACAGGTGAAATCATCCCGATGAACTCAACGGAAGAAGTAAGCCACGCACGTCGATCCTTTCGGACGCTTCGCATCCTCGGCAACGCGGAGGATCCGTTCTTCCGCGCATACGAACTTTGATTTGTTCCGTTCCCTCCGGCGGAGCTGCCCGATCCCAATGGGGCGGCGCCTTCGATCCGTAGACTTTGCTCGCTCCCTGTGTTATTCGGGGTGTGGTCGCTCGGTGTTTTCGGGAGAGCAGGACGAGCGGGGCCAAAAGGGTTTCACGCAAACGTCGCTACCGCGCGTCACTTTATTACTTCTCCCACCTGCCCGCTGCGCTCGGAATTGGGATGGAAACTTCAAGAGGCAGCTTTGCCAGAAGGGTCCTTTCTTACTGCCAAATGCGACGCGAAGGCTTCGGCTGTTATCGTTCCCTGCGACCTGTTTTCTGAAGGTCTCCCAGCCAGAGAATGCTGGCGATTCCAATGGTCCAAATCCCAGTTGCTGCTGGAGACGACCTCGGTCAGCTGCTTGCCTGGAAGCGTCTGGGTAGCCTCCGTGTGATGCTTGGTGCCTCCGTGCGGCCATCTTGGAAGCGGCATGGAAGCAGAGCGTTTCTGAGGAGGAAAAGCGACGAGTGGAGTTGAGGCCACTGCTTAAAGCGATCAACTCGAGGTCAACGTGTGGGGAAGTTTCCTCTTTGGAACGCCACGTTTCTTTATTTCCTAAGGCGTGCCGAAAAACGAAGTGAGAGTGGTTGAGGGCGTGGTCGTGCGTTCGTCAGATTTCAGCTGGTGAATTTCCAGCCGATGCATTTCTAGGCATTCTTCGTCCCAACATTGACATCACACCTCAAGGCAGCGGTTCCTGCTGGTGGAGCAGCCTCGGGTCCCATCCCACGAAAAGTGCCTGTCCTTCCTCTCTCCCTCCTCTTCTTCTTCCGTTCTTCCTCCCCATTCACCCCTCCTCTCAGGCAATTCCCTCCACTCGAGTGCTGTTGTTTGCGAAACCAGTACGTTTTCCTCCCATTGCTCGAAAGGGACGAGAGAAGAGTCCTCAGGAGCGTCCGCAGTACGGAGACGTCGTCTTTGCCCCCATTGTCAGCACCATTTTGTCTTTTCAGGGCATCTTCACCTTTTCAGTTCAGATAGGAACTCCTCCTGAGCAGTTTCTGGTGCTCCCGTATACGCAGTCGCCGTTTCTCTGGCTGTCTTCGAAAACCTGCGAAGCAAGGTTCTGCGGTAAGTCGCGCCCGGCAGCGCACGAGGAACGGCCGGCAGACGACGGCGTTGCTTTACAGAGCAGCGCAAGAAGTTCAACTGTCGTAAGTCCTCGACGTGCGAATCTCTAGACACACTTCTCAACGATCAGTTCTTTGACACGGAATTCATTGGTCACGAATCGACGGACACGGTCAAGGTCAGCAGCCGCACCCCGACTGCCATTTTCTTGCTCCGGGGTGTGTTTCATACTCTTCCTTTCCTTCCTCCTCCACTCCTCGCCTCTCTCTGCGAGGACTATGGGAGGCGATCCCGGGGCGGTTGCGATCTCCCGTGCTCGCGCGCTCCCTTCTGGCAGACGTCGCTCTTCTGCACCGCAGCCGCTGGGGTTTCGCGTGCGGGCAGGAAGAGAACGGAAGACATCCACGAGCTGCCTCCGAGAGAGGGGCGGGCAGCGGTGGACTTCTCCGGTGCGTCCTGAGACCTCCCTGCCTTCTTCTCCAGGTCGGCTCCGCCTCCATTCCGTGCGTCAGCCTCGCCGAGATCATCTTGGAAGACGAGACATATCGCTTTCCAAAAGAGCAGCACCCAGAGGACGGATTCTTGGGCCTCAGCCCTACGAGCGAAAGCGGCAAGCATGCCGCTAAGAGCCCCCTGGTAAAGAGGATGCTCGGGTACTGCGAGAAAAAGGTGCTGGGCTTCCATCTCACCAGGCAGGTCGATGTACCTCCTGACCTTGCCTCCTAAGTCACGAGGAGAGCAAGGGAGGGAAGGGAGAAAAGGAGAGGAGGAACGGTGCCATTTTTTATCCTGCTCCTTTTTCAGGCCACGGGGGTCGCTCGCAGTATGCACCTTGGACCAGAGCGCCTACCAGGATCCGATCAACTACGTGAGCACTGTGGGCGGGCGCTGGACCGTCATTAGCACGAAGTAAGGAGGTCTCTTTTTGAAAGGGAGCTCTTCCAGAGGGGGGGGGTTCAGAATTTTGCGGTTTCCCTCTTGACTTGCATCCCAAACGGCGGCCCATCCTCATCTCCTTGCGATCTTCGCTCCTCGGAGAAGGGACGGGAGCTGAGGGTTGGAGCGCTGCCGTGCCCAATTTGTCCTGCTTTTCCTCCCCGATTGCATCTCCCTCCTTCCGCGACCAGAGCGATCCCTCCTCGGGGAATGGAAAGGACATTGCCCCGCCTCTCCCCCGCCTCCTCGTCTCCAGGGTGACTTTGGGAGGCGAGACCTTCTGCAAGGAGAAGTGCTACGTGTCGATCGAAACTGGGTCACCGACCTCAAAGGTCCCTCCAGAGCTCTACCGGAAGCTGAGCAGCGGACTAAAGAAAAAAATTTGTCGGAAAGGGAAGGCGGACAGGATCATTCAAGTGAGGCTCACTCGAGGGGGAAATGCTTAGGCGAGGACCTCTTCCTCTTGCGTTTGCAGGACACGACCCGCAACGGCGGTTCTGAAGACCTCTTGCTGATCTTCGAGTTCCCCAATTTCAACCTGACTTTTCGGGAGCTGTATAAACAAAACCAGGTACGACCGTCCATCCTCCCTTTGGGTATCGTCACTGCCAATGATGGCCCGATCTCCTCCAGGACGGCTCCTGTGGCCTCGTGGTTTCCTCCAACAAAAAGAGTCCCAAAGACGACAAATTCTTTACCCTAGGGACGGGACTCCTCAGGCAATACTACACGATTCTGCACCTGGGCGGTCCCGAAGGGTGCCAAGATGTCGGTTTTGCAAATCTGAAAAACTCATGAAGTTCCGCAGAGGATCAAAAGGTCCTGAGGTAGAGAGTCACCAAGGAAATAAAGGGATCGATGCTCTCAGAACCTTCGCATTTGGGGGGTTTGAGCCTTCACGGAATAGGAAGCTGGAGAGGAGGAGCAGGAGGAGTGGGGGTTGAAATTTCTTCCTTTCGTCGCCAGGCAAGCCGTCCGGGGCGCCGCCCAACTTTGCAAGGCTAACCTCGTGTGACCATCGCCTCCAGCGTCGGCGAAAAGCTCCGACCTGCATCGCAAACCGGTCCCACCCCTTAGATCCGTCTGCAAAGACTCCTCATCCCTCACTGGGATGTACACTCCGTCCGGTGGCCACCGCAACCGCCAGTCAGCCTCCTTCCGCCTCCAGCCGGGCAGAGCCGTTGCACGGAGCCTCGCCAGCACCACCATCTCCAGCGCATGGCTGGAAGAAACAGTGGGAACGTGAGCAAAGTTAAAAGACATCAGTGGAGAATCCTGCAACCGCCTGCGTCCCGGCATCTACAGCTGCTGCACGCTGCGGAACATGATCGAGTGTCCCGCCAGAAGCACGTGGGCTGAGACGACCCCACTGGCCACGGCGCTGCCCTTCCTAAGAAGGGCGATTCAAAACAGCCGGAAGCCAAGGTCGCAAGTCACCTGCCGGATAGCAGGCAAGGAGAAGGATTTAAGTGGGTAGACCATGAGGGAACTGGCAGAAGCCGCGACCCCATGCTTTCTCCCGCACGGAATACGGAGATGGGGCGAGCTGCTTGGCATCCCGGTGGATGACCTAAAGTGGCCCCAGTTATTCAGAGACACATCCACCCTCTCCCTCCCCCTCAAGTGGCAGGAATCGGCGCTGCTGCTGTAGCACTGGGGTCTTCCCTGAAACGCGCGCCGCAACCACTGGACGTTGGAGATGGTGGGACAGAAGTGTGCAGTGTGCGGGGAGAAGGAATCCCTCCCCCATCTGTTAGTGGACTGCGGTGCCCTCCGGCCCTTGTGGGAACGTTTGGCTACGAACCTTTCAATGCCGGTAGGCAGCACCCCCAGAGACGTTGTGAGACTCTTCGTGCGAGACGCCCTGCCACCAGCCTCAGCCCTGGCAGCGCTCTGCTGCCTCCGAGGGATTGTGGCAGCGTGGGGCGCAGCCAACAGAGAAAGCAGCGATAGGGACTCCATCGTACACGCGGGTCGCTACCTGCGAATCGCGATCGGCTGGTCCCATCTTGGAGCTATGCAGAGGGACCTCGAGGGCATCCTGGAAAGGATGGTCTTTTCCTTCAGCGGGCTGTGATGCCTTCCCGGCCCACCCAAGTGTTTCTTTTTTATTTGTTTTCCGCTATATTTTTATTTTTGTTTTCTCCCTTATCCCCTCCGCTGCCAAGGAAAGTCAAGCTGGTCTGCGCAGCGGCTCTCCAGCAGGCCCCACGATCTATTGGCCGTAGCGAGGCCTCGTACCGCAAATGTACAGAGTTTAGAAATAAACGCCCCGGCGTGAACGGGTAAAAACTTTCCCGGGTCCCATGTTCTCGGAAGGCATTGCACGGGAGGTCCAGAGCGATTTAGCCGTTCCCTTGAAGCGTTCGTCGCTTTCCTTCAAGAGAATGCCGGTTGGGTCGCTGAATCCTTCTACTTTAGGGGAGGGTACTACTGTTCCATCCCGCCGACGCCACTGTACCTCCTCCGGAGCAGTCCTTTTGGTGGGACACTCGGGCTCGCAACAGCGAACAGCTAAAAATACTTTTATGTGGTGGAACCGTTGGTTCTACCACGTGCTATTGGCCTGTCGAAGAGCAGGGCACAGACCGGCGAGGTCCGCTTCGGCAGCGTAGGGGAAGGGAGAACAAAAACAGACACGAACAAATGAACACACAAACCAGAGAGGGCAATTCTTATACGACGAGGGAACTGGGAGATGAAGGGATCACGGTACGCTGTCATGCGTCTTCTGCATCCAGTTGCGGATGCTGGCAAGTTCCGTCCGTATGACGCCCAGGTGGAGCATTCCAAGGAGGCCCTGAGGAAGATCCGCGCCCAGTATATGGCGTTCCAACCCCTTTTTTTCCGCGTTCCAGACCGCCACCAACCGCGAACGGAATAGCAGAAGATTGCATCCGTCGCTTTCCTTCGAGAGAGTGCCGATTGGGTGGGGCCGGCGGCAGTGCAGCGCACACTAAGAGGCGTTTGAAAATCTCCATGAGAGTCCACCCGCCAGGGAAACTATTGCCGTCGCGATGCAATCCCAAAGGGTTAGGAGGACAGCACAGTCTAACAGCAGGTGCAGGAGGGTTTCCTTCTTCCCGCACCAGAAGTACTGAGCGTCTACGCTCCTTTGTGATCTGTGGTGAAGAATCGCTTTGGATGCGATTCCTTATTCAAGACCAGCAGCGCCAACCCCCGCTCTTGAGGAGGACGCTCGCTGCTTCGCAACGCTGGAGAACTTCACCTCCTGCGGAGGGTTGTCGAACAGCTCTCTTCAGCGTAGAAAAGTCCGTGGGGCGGGACACTCGGGGACGCATCGTCCGTGATCTCTCGAGTTGTTTACTCCCCCAAAAGTTTCTTCTCTGCTATGCCGCAAGTCGCTTCCCACCTCGCTGGGATGACGCCATTCTTTACGTCTTTTAGGGAGAGCAGCACTGGAGCAATGGGGTAATCGAAGTCCATCATCTTGTTCGCTATGCTAAGGATCTCCTGCAGCCACCGACGATCACATTAGCCACGTCACAGACTGGCGTATTCCTCCGCGCTCGTGTCGTGTATGTTTCTCCACGTAGAAACTGATTCCTCAAAGCCAGGCAGTACAGTTCGCGGGAGGCAGAAGACTCGTGTGTTCTCCACCACCAAAACAACCATTTGTCGAAGTGGGGGAAGGGAAACTGGACGAGACTGTGCGCTACATTTGACGACGGTATCGTCCAATTTGCCTTCATCCACTTCGGCAGATCAAGCTGCGCGTTCCTGCTCAGCACTACGATGGGCTTCCTCAAGGGAGGCTGTGCATAGAGAATCTCTGCAGAACAGAACTTATGCTCCCCTTACTGGCCCCTTGGCTTGATGACCACAGAGTTCTCTCCCTTTCTTTACAGTTGCACGCGAAAGCTCGCCCGCTGTATTCGTCCCGATACTTCCAGAACCGAGGCAACTTACCTTTAATAGGAGGCGGTGGGTTGCAGCTCTGGGCTGTATATGCTCCCTCTTACCGGTGTTTTGTGGGAAACCCGTTCAGTTCGGGTCACTGCTCTTGCCCCGCGCTCAGCGATGCAATAGCTGCTGTCGTTGCCCGGAAGGACGCAGTGCAGAAGCAGCAGCGGCGACTCCCGCCACTCCATGCGGTGGGTGTCCACGAGCGGTGCGGCCACTGCAGGTCTTCCTTTGTAATTCCCAGCAGCTCGCCCCAATGCGGAAGTCCACGAGGTGCGTGGTGGTGGTGCGGTGCCACTGCTTCCGCGTGTTCCGGATGAGTTCTATGCCCGGAGCAGTCACCAGCAGAGGTCAGCGCTTGGAAGGTAAAGTGAGGGAGATAAGAAAATTCAGAATATTCTAAAAAAGCAAGTAATGAGGTGTTTGATGGTGGAGGGGCGTAAGGAAACGGATTGCAAATTGCTCACCGGTAGCGTATGCATCCTCTCGAAGATGAGGGTGGGCTCCAGCTGGTTGTTCCTCGGATGCAGCCGTCCCAACACGACCCTCAGAAACGAGAAGACGAAGGTGATAACCTCCGTTACTCCGCTCTCTGTCGTCGGGGCTTCCGTTCTTGATGGCGCAGCACGAAGCTGAGGTCGTCGCGGAAGGCGACACCACACTGCACGTGAACAGGCGTGTGAATGAAGCCCTCGGGTGGTCTTCGGTGATGTGGTCATGAGTCCATTACCTCACACACGGACACTTGAAAAGGAAGTGCGCTAAGGTTTCCTTTTCGCGCCGGAGCTGCAGTTTCCCTGGTTGAGAGGTAGAAGCGTGCGCTGCGTGGGTTGGTAATATGCAGCGGTTGCGCAACACCGCGTGCCGTCGCTTCAGGGAAAGCGCTAAACTTTCGAGGAATGCCGCGGCAATCCCCACTTTCTCGAAAAGATCTGCTCAGCGGAGGAGTCATTTGAAAAGGCCGGCAGGGGCGGATGTCCAGCATCCCGGTAGCTCCTTTTTTTCCTTGATAAGTGGCAATTCATTCCCCATCCTGCGGACTGGTGGCTGTCCGCAGGAGCGACAGTGCCACTCAAAGAGGAAAATCCACAGGGTCATCTGCGAGCACACCATCTTCCAAGAATCAACGTTCGTCCCAGAAGGAGATCGTAAGTAAAGCAAACGATGGAGCAGATATTTGGAACAAGCGGGGTTGGTTGCTTAGCTCATGTCTTACGATATCTCTGTCGAATTGGTTGGGCCCACCTCTGAAACCCAGGTCACAGTTTAAGGGTCCGACCTTCTTCGTTTCTGCTTCCGAATAACTTTCTGGTTCCGCGTCTGATCGGGACTCAATAAGGGGTGAATTGTCCCCAACCCTTTCTTATAACCAAATTTTGAGGTAAGATGACATTCGCGGTTGATGCGATGTCCTGTTTTGATCCTGATGATCCAGGTTTTGTTCAGTATTCTCCGCTGCTTCCCCCAGTTTCGGCCCGGATTCTCCTTCAAACTTCCCTGTGCTGTGCCCGCCGTTCCTCATTTTTGTCACCTACCTCGGTGCTCGTCTTTCGCCTTTGGTCTCCCAGCCAAGAAGCGCCTTCCAAAGTTGAAACCACGGTGCCCTGAGAACAAACCCATTACCTCGCGGGGGCCGCATGCGAATGCAGTTAGGTGTGGTTGTGCGGCACGGTCTATTCCAAGCCGAAGCTTCCTTGTGACCCGTGTAGATCTCAGTAGGTCGGGGGTCAAGGTGTTGAAAACAAATCTTTGATTTTGAGAGCGGCTCTAATCTCGACGATGTCGTTCTACTCCTCATCCCCCCACCGCAGGCTCATACCCAACAACAAAATTCAATGTCGCGCTCATTGCCACAGCTTAATAGTGAGGGTAGCATCAACCATGGAGCTGAAGGTCCCATCTTCATGTCTATCGAGAAGCGACTCGTAACGCACCTCGCTGCGACAGGCAAGCCAGTTCATTGGACTAATTACGGGAACTACAGTATAAAGTTCGCCTTGAGCTAGGATGTCTGCTGTTTCCAAGGCTGCTAAGGTGGTCTGTGTTTCGTCTGTCTTTTCACGTCGGGTGGGTACGGTCCTATCCTTCTGCGCACCACAAGGGAGGTGGATCTCTCGGTTGAACTGACTGGTTCGCCAGCTGTCACTGAACCATTTGAAGCGCACCTCTACTTGATCACCTGTGGCACTGTGGATAACATGATGTTAACATTGTGTATGTCACCATCCTTGGATTCCTCTTCTCATGTTTTAGCTTTGGATCTCTTGAAAGGAGAAGTCCTCTCACCTGTTCTCTATGTTTGGTGAGCCGTTACTGAGCCGTGTCCTTCTAATTCAAGCTCCATCGGCTTAATCGTGGTGTTATATCCACTGATTCTTTCACCTCTCAGAGTTGTCATAGCCCGTGCCGAACAAATTGCATTTCCGGGACTATCCGAGGGTTGCCGATGCAAGCTTTCGCGAGTAGCTTTCGAAACCTCTGCTCTTTGTCACCTTCGCTGATCGCTGTTTGCTCAAAATTACTCAGCTTGTGACAGAGGTGGGACGCTGCGAATTCAGCCGTAATTCCGTCAGAAGCTCTCCATTCCTCGAACAAGCGACGAATGAAGCCGACTTTCCTCAACCTCCCTAACCCACTCAGCTTCCCAACCCTCCTCGACTCAAGTCTTTGTTTTTGTATCGTGTTCCGTTTCGTGGTCATAAACCATGTAATCAAACGACGCTACAAAGGCCGACATCCCTGCAAATTTTGTCCAACGCCCAAGCTGAATAAAGGAATTTTTCCTCGCTTGTGCTTTAGGAAGACACAGTTTAGCAAGGTCTGTCACGATATGCTGGTGGTTTCATAACCTCCCTTCATCCTCTTAGGCTCGTCCAAAGTGTGCATGTCGTTCAGTAATTTTTTTTCAGGGGCACCAAAGCCTTGAACACTCCTGACAATCTCTATCCTCGACGATGGAGTCTGCTCTCGCGTGGGACCGCGACCATCACATTTACTTCCCCCCAGTTCAAACTGTGAGGGACCCCTCTACCTAGATACTCGTTGAGCACGCTCCTCAAACTGAAGAGCTACATTATGGTCTCGAAGGAGTCATTAACGATTTGGTCGGCATTGTACAACGGCGTTGGTGACCAAATTTCTGTCCTGGTGAAGATTCACCGTATATGCCTTGCCCCCTATGGGTTACCTGTTCACTTTACGCCTCTTAACGCCTGAGACCCTGCCCCCGCCCGCGGCCTCATCAGCTCTATGCCTCATACACGGGATTGTGACGGCCTGGAGCGACGGAGGCGAGGCACGACATCGAGCGTGCACTTCGCTCTCTGCGGATAGCAGCAGGATATCTATCTCCACCTGGGTGCAGTGCAGACGGATCTACGTGGCATCATGGAAAGCATGCAGAGGCCCACTAGGAGAAGAGTTTCGCCTTGCCGGAGGGTTCACATTCAATGGTTAAACTTCACACCCTTACTATCTTTGCTCGAGGTTTAACTTTTACACTACGCTGTTCACAGTTAAGGGTATTCACTCCCCTGCCGCGATTTGGCGAGCGCGTAAAGTGCATACTGGACTCAACCACGGATCTTGCGTGCTTTCTGCGTATTTATATTTAATAATCCATTTATTCATTAATAAATGCTACCCACTAGGAAGTGGCAGTGTAGTGCAGCTGAGGACAATCACCAGCAGCAGCGACACCACAGTGGAGGACTTGCATTCCACCACGGCGACAGGAGTTCACCAGTCCGCCTCAAGGATGAGAGGGGAGCTGGAGGACAGGCCGACGTCACCCCAGCTGATGGAGATTGTGCAGCGTCGCCGCGTGTCACCTACGCGACGGCGCTGGCATCGCAGCCTACGACCTCCCAATTAGCCGGGGCTCGAAGGCTGCGACGCCATCGTGTTCGGCTGCAGCGACGTGAGCATTTTCTTACGCGGCGGTGGTAGCCGGAAATTCCAACGCTTCACCACGAATAATAGGAAAGCTGGATGTCAGCAAAATCGAGAATGTGGATGAGCCGATCGTGCGGATCAGTCAGAATGGGAAGCCGATCACTTTCAAAACAGGATTCATCCGGGAAAATAATATCGCAGAGGTGTATTTGGCCCTCTATAAAGAGAATGTAGACTTTGACCACGCACAAGCGATCGTACCGAGTACGACGGAGTTCACAGTCCACGCGGACAGTGAACCCTTCATCAAGGCCCTGATCGAAAAGGGCATAAATATCCACGAGAGGATGGTCCGCGGAATCGGCGAAATGCCGTATACGACGGTGTTTCTTGAAGGACTCTGCGTGACAACAAATAAAGAAGCAATGTGGAGTTTCCTCACCAAATAAGGGGAAGTTTTGGATGTGGAATTCCGGAACTGCTCCAGAAAGGTTTTCTCCGGCGATGTCATCGCCAAGATCAGGTTATTTGAAGATACGAAGATTCCGGGACTCGCCCACATCGATGGGAATTCCCTGGAAGTCTTCATACGATATGGGCAACAGCCTACATTTTGTACGGGTTGCAAGCATTTTGGCCACAGGGTCAGTGCTTGTCCAAGATCTCGGTGCTTCCGCTGCGGCAAGCAGGGATACCAGATCTGGTCTTGCAGCCAACGTAAAGTCTGTGCCTTCAGTAAGGCAACGGGCAAAGCGAGGTGGAGCTGCCCAGAATACGCCAACTGACGTACCATGCGCGGGCTCTCACCCGTACGAGAGAGACACCAGAAGAAAGAGCCCAAAAAATCACCGAGAAGGTGAAAAAAGTAAGAAAGGTCGTCCCAGTGTCTGAGGACGGCTTCATCGAAGTAAGGAAAAAGGGAAGAGGAGGATGCTCGTCAAGGAGCAGCTGTCCTCCGACAAGCCCGAGGAAAAAGCAGAAGAGAAAATGCAAACAGCCGAGCCAGTCAAGGGAACGCGGAAACCCTGCAAATCAACGAGGAAGTGGCGAAGCTGAATGAAGAGGTCCAACCGGGAACCAGCGGAGAGGAGCAGAGGAAACTCCTGCAACGCATCTCCAAGGTCCAGGAGGACATTTGGGAGAAAGTTGAAACGTGACACTACAAGTGAATGGAACTCTTCTGGAATTCGAATGCGATATCCAATGTAGAGAAGGAGCAATAAACTAAGTCTCTTTTTAGCACGGCATTAGCACACGAAGTGTCTACGCATGTGGTGGATGAAACCCAGCGTGAGAAGCTGGGAGACAAGCTTCTCGGCATCAAGTCGAACTTCTGTGCGACGGTGAGCCTGGAGACGCTCCCTCGCTAACTGATCGTGGAGGTGGGAAACCCGACGGAGGAGGCAGAATTCACTGACCTCACCTAAATGGAAAGCAATGCTGGTAGTAGAAATCTCTGTGCGGGGCCTGCAACGGTCTCCTTAGCAGAAGAAACTCCGAAAGGTTAAAAGAATAAAACCCCTTTATGGCCTCGTCCTTGTCCACCGTCAGGAGGATCAACATCACCTCCTGGAATGTTAATGGACTTACCGACCAGCCAAAACGAAAAAGGACTGTGTCGGACCATGGCACATCAAGAGATAATGTGCCTGCAAGAAGCCCACGCGATGGGGCAACAAATCAGCATCGACGTGGAACGGCGATTGAACGCAAAACTGTTCTCCAGCGAGGTACAGAGGAACACCATGGGAGTGGCAATTTCGATAAGGAACGAGCTCGCTCACACCATCCTGGAAACCATCTGCTCCATGCCGGGAAGAATCTTCGGCGTACCCAATGTCCTGGTCCACAAATGTTCACCTGTTCTTTGTGAGCGTATACGCACACACCACCAAGAGCATTAGTGTGCGGAAGAACTCCACAGAACACTCCTACAAAAGGCCGCACCGAAGGACATCGTGATCATCGTGGGGGATTTCAACATCCTGGACGACATCATCCATTCCCAAGACGCCAGAGGCAGGACTATATCGGTCTCTATATCTATGGGCTTCTCTATATCGGAGGCTGTCCGACGACTTCGCGCTGCTGTGGCTAACAGCCAGCCACAATCCGATCGACCACATCATCTACAGCTCCGATATAGAGAACCGTATGCAGAGGTTTCGTGACACGCCCACCTTGCTGTCCGATCACCCGTTGGTGAGGTTGGTGAGGTCCCTACGGACTGAAAACCGTCGGCGAAAGAGGGCCACAAGGGTGGCTCTCATCAGCATGCCCGCCTGGTTCGAAACTTTTCCGTGCCATCAAGAAGTTATAGAGACGATTCTGCGGACGACCAGCATCCGCGGAGTTGCCGACTGGCATAGTCTGAAACACCGAGTCCACCTGTTCTGCAACATACAGTTTGGGGACATGAGACTGAGTCAGGGAGCGTACCGGGAGCTTCACATCCAGATCTTTCCCTCTCGAAGTATTGGGAACAATACGAGAGTCAGTACGTCTTCTAAAATGTGAAAGAAAAAGTCGGCGTACTGGAGAAGAAGAATCTGTCAACAGACATCTTCTGCATTCAGTATGATGGCCACAGTCGGTACACGTTGGAAAACATCTCTCACGCCTTCCAGTGGCGTTACGTGGAGCACTTCCGACGAAGACATCTGTGCTTTACTAATCAAGGAATTTTCTGCGACACCTGGAAAAACGAACGAGTGAAAACCATCGGAAGATGCTTGGAAAGTAAATCTCGGAAGAAGAAGTGAAAGCTGCGTTTGTGGAACTTCGCAGTAATGTGGCGGCGGTCCCTGATAGTGTCCCCATCTCTCACTATAAGCGGTACTCGCATGCCTACCGACGTCTGTTCCACCAGCTCACGCTCTGCATCCGACCAGAAGGACGACTACTTGCATCCTTCTACGAGAGCAGAATGAGATTGTTGCCGAAAGGAGGTGATCTGACTATGGTTACCCAATGGAGACCAATCTCAATCCTGAACAGCGATGCCAAGTGGTTAGCAAAGATCTGGGCTAACCGCTTAGGCGAGGTCATGCCACAGCTCATCTCTCCCGTTCAGACATGCGCCGTGCCCGGACGCCACATGTCGGACAATGTCAAGTGTGCCCAGGCTACCATTGGTCTCAGCTGATATATCGGCGAGAACTTGGTACTGGGTTTCACTGACATGGAGAAAGCTTTCGATACGGTGGACCATGAGATGCTGCTGAAGATTCTAGGAAGACTGGACCTCTCGGAACAATTTAGCAGCTTTGTGAAGATGATACTTGAAGAGCAGCACTTTCAGATCAAGATAAACGGGGAAGAGACAGCCATCCAAATGGAACCATGAGTCCGCCAAGACAACGCAGTCAGTCCGATGAGAGCTGTTTGTCATATACATGGAGGCTTTCTCTTCATTCATGGAGAGAAGTGGGCACCTCCGCGAAATCAATGTCCACAATCAACGGCTCACCCATCTGGCTTACGCGGATGATCTTCTCCCTCAATGGGCAGAGAAATCAGTGTGTTTCTGGATGTGGCGGAGCTCATGGAAGAAGGACTGAGTTTAAAAATCCACTCCCAGAAAAGCTAACTTTTGCCCGTGGGGATCCTGAATCTCCCCATACTCATGAAAAAAGAATTCGGAACGGTGGACAATGCCAAGAACATGGGTGTCCACATTGACGACAATTCATCGTCTCAACTATTGTGGAAGGAAATCCTGGAGAAAACAGAGCAAGAAGGAGCGAAGTATACCCATTTGGACTTTAGCATGAAGCGGAAGGCCAACCTTTTGAACGAAATACTCCTTCCAAAGATACTCTCCGTAGCGGCTTTCTGCAGAATGCATCAATACACCAAAATACAGGTAGAAAAGCTACGAAGGAAAACCCTCTGGGGAGGTTACCGACCTAGAGTCCTCCTCAAACCACTGTGTTGTCCTAAGGAGGAAGGCGGTACCAGGATGAAGTCGCTTGCACACGCCGTGGACACCATAGACGTGCGACAACTCCTGGACATGTCGAAAAATCCGGGAAGGCTGGCCGTATGCGGCGTACAGGACTTACTCGTTGTTGATAAATAACTCGAGAGGACTGATGACTGAGCTGCTCGGCGGAGTGGGAAAATGGGGGACCATCGACCCAACCTGAAGACGAAAGCAACAGTTGGTACACAAGCACCAGCTGAAGATCATAACAAGGAACAAGGAACTCTGGCAGGAGGAATCCATCCTTGTGATCCAGTGCATGCTTTCGGTACCTCCGGATACGGAGAATACTGGACCCACCAGCGGTCTAGGATTACCTTGCAAGCAGCTCAAGCATAGAGACGAGGAGAGTACCTTCACCACTCCGAAGTACTCCGATACATGGACAGGATAGCTGGAAGATTCACCCACAGGACACGCGAAGTGTGGAAAAACCACAACAACTTCGTGTGGTCGAGGGTAACAAAGAGAAACCTATGCCGCATAATAGTCGAAGAGGAAAAAGACACCATGCCCTTCAAGAAGCCGTCGATCGCCACGGGAGTGCAGGGGTAAACCTGTTGGCGACCAAAACGACGCTCTGGGGGAGCGACTTGCCACAGGACACACAGGATAACCTCCTGATGTTTTATCATGGAGGAATGCTGTGCGGGACAACCATTAGGCTATTCACAGGAAGAAGAGAAGATGAGGCCTGCAAAGCATGTGGAGACAAGGATATAAGACTCCACGTCGTCACCTGTCCCACTATGCAACAAGAGTGGCACACCCTCAAAAGGGTGACCGGGCTGCCCACCACATCGACCATAGGAATTTTAGCAGGCATGTTCCCAGGAAATGGGAACGTTCCCTGTTATAATCTCATGGTAAGAATGACCATCGCCCTCTTCATCACCGCCATCGATGTGCGGTGGTTGAAGATGAAGACCACCAGCACCGCCGTATCTCCAATGGAAATCTTGAAAGGGCTTATCTAGAAGGAGATCGCCATAAGAAACTGTGAAAGAGTACAGTCCTGGAAGCACCGACATATCCTGAGAAGGATTGAGGACAACGTCCAGGCATAAACACCGCCCAGTTCCCCAACTGTAGCGAACCTCAGTGATAATCCCGGGAGACATAAGTGAATTAATTGGAGAAAACGAATGCATGAATATCTAGAGTCAGTGATGAAAGGAAACAAACTCACCCCACCCCTTGTGGGGCTTGGGGAAACCAGTGCCAGGATTATTTGGGCGAAAGTTGGAACGTGACACCCCAAGTGAATGGAACTCTTCTGGAATTCGAATGCGATGTTTAATGAAGAGGAGGAGCAAAAAGGTAAGTCTCCTTTTAGCACGGCATTACCACACGCAGTGTCTACGCTGAACGGTGTGGAAATGAAGGCTTCTGGGGGAATGAAATACCGCGTATCCCTGACGTTAAGGTCATTAAAACACGCGGCATTTGTGTGTGTTTTTTTGATGCTTACACAGCCGTCTGTATATTCTCTTTTCTCCACAAAATCTATCGAAAGGATTCTCAAAAATGAAGGCCATCGCAATCTTCGCTGCTTCTTAGGAAACCAGAAACCGCTGAATCTTCTTATAAATCAGCGCACCTATTTTTTTTACCCATCGGAAGCACACAATTTATTGCGAAGACTTTCACCGTGGTAACGCATGTAGCAGCAATTCGACAGCTCGAAATTTTTCCCAGAGAGATGCCGAATGCTGAAAAGTCCCTGTTTCGGGGTCCGTCTGGACATTGCTTTGAGAGGACGATGCCTCCTTGAAAAACGCAAACAGGAAGCAGCCAGCTGCATGAGTGGTGGACCTCCGTCCACTAATGGAACCTTCATTTCAGGAATGCAACCACGAAACGACTTGGAATCGCGGAAACGCCCTTTTCGATCGACTGCTCTTTCTTATCTTCCGACCGCTTGGTGGAGTTCTCCGGCTCTTCCCAACGAATGCCGGCTAGCGTGGATCAGGCAGGATTTGCTGTGGGAGAATAAAAAAAAGGAACGAATGCACGCTCTGTAATTAATGGTTCCATAAAATATGCTTTCATAACATCACGTGAGACACCTAGGAGTCCCTGGTTGCTGTTTGAGACCTCCATCGAACATCTGTCGAATCCGATTCGATGCCTTTTCGCACTCGAGGGTGGAAGCAGCAGTCAGGAGAGTGGGATTCTCTTGAGGGAATCTCTTCGACTGCACATTTCATTGCTGCTGCCTCAGTGCGCGTTGGGGAGAACGAAAACGCTTCCCCACGGGTAGGTCGCAGGAAGCATCTCTTCCTTTTCCTCTCGCGTGCAAATCCAGAAAGTCTGAACACTGCCTCTGGCATTTGCAGCTCTCGGATGTTAAGCGCCAAAAGCGTCGGCGAGCATCCTCAATTCTGAGGATGAACTCGCTGACTCCTTGAAGCAATGATCTGTGGAGGCTGTCCACCATGCAAGTCGCAACCGAATGCTCCTTCTGCCTTTACCACTGAGCGCTTAATAAGCGGTTTGACTGTGAGTGGCCACATGAAGCTGCAGGTTGCCCTCGACGGTTGGCACTTACGACGGCCAATTCCCTAACTTTGACCAAAGCAAAGAGCGTTCCCGGGCTAGAGATGGGTTAGGTAATAAAATAAATTGTGGATCTCAAGTTGGGAGGAAAAGTTCAATGTGATTGCTAGTACGGGACTGTCTCAACTTCTATTCTGTTATGGGTTCTTTGCTTCATAAGAATGAACGTAATATGTTAGAACAAGCTGACGAGGAGGTCGTCAGGATTGCCAGAAAGCTGGATCTCGGAATCAATATTACCGACGTAGAAGAATTAGTAGCACACGAAGAAAGTGAACCCTCTCATCAAGACTCACTTTCGAGAATGGAAGAGTTGAAGCGGAATGAAGAAAGAATGAGGAAGATGAGAAAGGGAAATCGTTGAGAAAAAAAAAAAAAATCAGTGTAAAAGGGTTAGCCGAAGTGTCTTCTAGGCTGAATCGAGGACTTCGGCTACTCGAAAATATGGATCAGGGCGATGACCTTTCTGCCAAAGGCGAAAAGCAAATTCGGGAAGCAATTCGATGTTTCCACGAAATGAAGAAAAATGAAAAAAACCAAAACAAAAAAACAGACAGCGCGAACTAATTTTTTTATCTAAAAAAAAACACTCCCGAAAAAAGATAGGCATGTCGTTCCAATTAAAAAATCATCGAATTAAACGCCGTTAATAAGTTTTTTGTTTATCTTTGCACCAGTTTTGATATGTGCGCGTGGTTTTTTCTTTTCGTGAATTTTTCTTCCTTAATTTTATACATGTTTATGTATTCACACATACACGAATGAGCAATTTGTGGATGTTCATGTAAGTTCATACGTTTTTCAAGGCATTTGAAGATAGTTGGGAACCCGCCTGGGATATGCAAGACATGCAAAACAGCAATCCAACAAACCAAGAATGTAAAGAAGTCTCTGGCTGACGTCAGAGGCGACGGCCACCATGGAACGTGACCCCGCCGCAAGTCGAAGACCACCTGCGCCCTCCCACGGAAGAGAAAATTTTGATCTCACCAAGCTCGTTGCGTACACACCATGCACTTTCCTGGTGATGTGTGCTGCTGTGACATCGGAGCCGTGATCGCATGGGCGTCCCTTGAGCTAGGGCCGACCACGAGAGTCCCCAAATGATAAACACCTCCGATCCTTGCCGCTACGTATTTTTTCACTGACAGAACTTCTGGATAGGGAGTGCCCGGAAGGGGAGCGCCATTCGAATCCAGAGAAAGCTTGGAGTCCGTTCCTCTCGCTCCTGGAGGGCAGGGATCAGAGAAGGGAACCTCTCCACCCTGGTTGTCTCCGAAGGGAACCCGGGAAACGAACTGCTAGTAGGAATCTCTCCTCGGGAAAAAAGGACCTTCTCCCTCTTCCCCCCTCCAAAGAGAACCCCGAAGGGACGCTTCCCAATTTTCTCTGAAGAGCCCGAAGGGATCCGCTCTCTTCCTTGCACTCCGTAGAGGTGGCGACACACCGAATCCATAGTGCGAGAAGGAGGTTCCCCCACGGAGAGTAGGCTTGCTCCTTTGTACAATCAGTGGGAAAGGAGCATTCACTCTTTGATTTATAGATGAGCCCCGGAGGTTGGACTCCCAATCGCGGCCACTCGTCAGGGTTCGAACCACCACCTGTGTCGCACCCGAATGAATGGAAGCCGCCCAGCGTCATCTCGCGGGATGAACCCGAACCCGCGACTCCCCCTCCATCTCTCGGCATCAGCTTTTCCCCGCGTGGAATTCGAACCCGGGAATTTTGGCCGTGCGCCACGCGAGGAGACCGTGACCACGTGGTCTCCTACGTGGCCTGCGGATCGGCAAGGTCCACAAGTAGAGCACGTGCCTGCAGCCTTCTCTTTGAAACGAAAGTTTATGAAAATCTCACGAAAAGAGCAGCGCGACGTCTCTCGGCTGCAAGAGGAAGAGTTCGAAGCAGGTCTGGAGACTCCAGACCTGCGCGGGTCACATGCGCGAGTCACGCATTCCACACACGAAGAAACGGGAAATCGGACCCAGGAGACCGAAGGCACTTCAGCAGGGACAACTGGAGACAGAGCCAAGGGCTAAGGATCAGGGTTTTCACCCCTTGCGTGTGCCGACATTTCTGGACCGCTCGGAATGAGGGAAACCTTGTGACTGTCTCTTGACGGACTTGGCTGCTCACATCTGGACGTGCAAACGTTCTCCATCCGCCTAAGATGGACTCGCGAGCTCCTGGCATGGATCGTATTCATCAGCAGTTATTCGGAGAAGCAAGAACAAGGAAGAAGACGGGAAGACGCTTTTGCTGGACGCAACAACACCTGGAACATGATTTCGTGCACGTTCTGGGGTCGACGGCAATTACGTTCCCTGCATGCATGCATTGCACGCTTCGAGTTCGAACGCGCCCGTGAGGTTCGTTCCCTTGAGCAATTCCCGATGCAACCGGAGCTCCCATTGTCCCCCACCCCACCCACCTCACCCTGCGAGGAATGCAGTACGATCAACCAGCACATCCGGGGCGAGCGGCTGCTTCATGCTTCAGGGCAATTCTCTTCGGACCCAGTGGAGGCCGTTTCTCGGGGCGTCTGGACCACGTTGTTCGACTCGTGCTCACGAGATGGGGCGTGAGAGCAGAGACAGCACTGCTGCTATCCCGAGGACCTCTGCGGAGAGATTCTGTGATTCCCTTGAGAGATTGCGTTCGGCGTTTGCGTCCTCCTTTATTCCTCAGTACTCTTGCCTGGAGATTTGGAATTTGCAGCTCGGTGGTTTCTCCCACACAATCATTTGAGTTTCCGGTCTAGCTTAGTTTTGGCTTTGGAATACAAAATTCTTCCGGTTGCGTCTCGCCTTGGGAACATAAGCTTGCAAAGGGGAGAATCGCGTTCCGAGATGATCTCTAATAACACGGCCGTTGGGTGGAATCCGAGTTCTGCGTTTTCATGCTTTCCCTCGAGCTTTACACAATCCGGGGCTACTCTTTGCGCACCTCGTCCCTAAAGATTGAAAGTTTCTAGTTTCCAAAAGTTTCCAAAAGTTTCCAGTGCATCCATCTCGGTCACCTGAACACCTGGGTGGAAAATGGCGTCTTCCAGAATGGAGCCATTCCTTCGCGGAGTTTGCATGTATGTTTCGATGCACATTTGCTGAGGGTGCAGCTTCGGGTGATGATGCTCGATGCCGATTCAGGGTCTTCTGTCTTTCTGGGCATTAAAAATTTCCGGTTTCCCCTTTTGCGGAAATCGTTGCCACTCCTGAGGAGTGTAAGTCTGTGGCTTTGGCTCTATTTTGGCTTTCGAGGTATCGCTTAGGATTTTGATTTCCCTAGACTGACTCTTCTAGTTAGGTTCTTAACACGAATTGGGTGGGTCCTTTCTAGGTTCCATCCCGATTGGATACACCTCTGAGTCTGCAATTCATGGAATATGCCCCATGCGCCTACCCCAAATTTCGAGACAGCTTGCAGTTGTTCCATGGCTGCGTAACCAAAAATATGCATCTCTTCGTCGTCATATAGCATCATCATCATGCATGCTGTCTTATATATCTTTGCATGCACTATGGACCCAGATCTTGAGTGCTTCATGCTAATCTCCTGCTCGCAGACTTCAAAGTCATTCAGTCTGCATGCATGATGACCTTTGCGATTACTTTCACTTTCAGCTAACATACGAAGGCCTTCGACGCTGAGACTCCAATCTTCGTACACTTTCCACGTTGATCCAGATTCAAGAGGCCCATTAACACCTCCCCAGATGTTATCCGCCGATTTTCTGCATGCTTTGTATACAGCCATAGATGTTGTCAAGAAGTCTCTGGCGCTCTTCTCTGCAGATGTAAGATTACACTCGTGGAAACTTCCGACTTGGCACTTGGTCACCATCGAAAGATTACGCTGTGCCCATCGTGTCATGTCATCAGAGACGCACCATACGGCCCTCTCGGTGTCAGTCAGCAAGACGTCACTTATCATTTTCCCAATGGCAGTAGCATGATTGGTTGCTTCACTTTCATGTTCAAGGCTTGGTAGCAGTATCTCTCGTATTAATCTCTCGGTGTCATGTCATCTGTCACGGCCTGGTCAGCATAAAAGTAGTCGTAGAGTTTCCTATTTTCCTATTATCCCTGTGCTGTGTGCTCTCGCGGACCATCATGCACGATGCATTTACCTTATCTTCTTCTAGCTGCTGGACAATTTTCCATAGTTTCGGTCTTGTACAAATAGACATCGAATAGGCAATTGACCTTATGAAGAGTCCGGTGAGCGTATCGTGGGCTGTCGAATGCTCTCGACATTTCGGAACCAACCTTTCTGCGAAAAGGTCAGCCACTACCTGAGGGGGGACTTTCTTGCTTTCCACGGTTTGTAATGCTTGCGTTACGCGCTCCGTATTGGCACACAAATGTCACACACCTCTGTGTAGAGCGTGCACGCCGAATGAGTTGCTGCTATTTCTCCTGAGCGGAGATGAGACACAGCGCAAGGATGGAGACTCACCGTCCGCGAGATGCACGGCTGCACCGGGGATGAGCCGATCGGCCCCCCTTGGGTGGCAGTGGTGCTCTTCAGCCGTTTGACCAAAGTGTGGTGACGGCGAGATGCATTCCTTGGCAACTAAACGATCAATGACGCGTCACGCGGAGCTCCCTGAATCTCCTTCTGCGTGGCATCAGGGATGATTCCCTTCACTCTGCCCACATATCTGGCGAACCGACTGAATAAATCTTGCGGCAAGGAACGGCACCACAGCAATCCGACGCGCACAAGAAGGTCGAGAAGGACAACGAGCTTCCTGCACTTGTAGGAAAGGGGTGGAGGGTGGAATCCAGAAAAGTGTTCCAAACTGCGGTCCGTTCTGGCAAGGAAAGTTGCTTTCCTGGACGTTTCTTGGAAGGGGACCGATAACCGGATGCGCTTCCAGGAAGCGCAACTAGACCACTCTTTCTCCGACCTACACACTACGTACATTTTTAAGCAAATCTACGCCAAAATAGGTGTAAAAAGACATTGTGGACATTCACACGATTACATTCTCCAGGAAGACCACTTTCCACAAGAAGATAGGAAGGGATAGATTCCCTCAATTATTGTAATAATTAAAGCGCTGAAGGTGTTTTTGATCCTATGAGCACCTGAAGGTGAAATAGACCCTCTTGAGGAAGCATTCCCTCTCAGCTGCACGGACCGGCATTCCTGTCACAATCGAAAACGAGAGGAGGCGCCTGGATCCGCTTTGCAAGGACAGACTTCTCACTGAATAGTCACAGTCTGAATAGTCCCAAGAAGCCAAGGTGGAAGTCGGACGGTAGGAAGACCTGGGTCCAAGCCACCTCCACTACCTTAGTTGCAATGCTGCTCTTCTTACAGGAGAGTAATTGCACCTACCAAATGATGCATCGAAGTAGAAGGGGCGATGCTGTTTCTCTATTGTTTCTCTACAAAGATTTTTAAAGAATATAAGTGTGCTGTGAGGCAGAGAGGTATCGAAATGCATGCTTTTGGCCAGAGTAGCCGGAATTATCGAATGCAGAGGTTAGGAATTAAACCGGCCCGCGTGGGCGCCCGCGTAACCACGGTCTCGGCGGGTGATGTAACGCGTTCGAATCCTCTGCCAAGCGTTAGAATGGTGGAGTCCTAACTCTGGCGCCAGTGCGAAACTGCTGCAGTGCGTTGAGGGTTTCGAGTGTCCCCGCAAGATGACGCTGGTCATCCTGTTCAAGTGCGGAGGCGTTGGCGGGAGCTGGCGGAAACAGGGTGCCCCCGTTGAGTGGCCGGGATCTGGAAGTCGACCCTCCAGGGTTTTCCCTACGGTTGTGAGAATGGAGTCTTCCTTCTCTCACCATGGACCTGGATGATGCCCCCCCGAGGAGTTGCCTTCCCAGAGTGCCAGATGTTCCTTTTACAGACATTGGGAAGCGTCCCTTCTGGGTTCTCTTCGGAGGATGCGTAAACGAAGAGCGGTTCCCTTGTGAGTTTCCGTCTCTTCAGAGAAGAAATTCCAGGAGAAAAGAAGGAATGAGGAATGACCCCAACTTCGGGATTCCCTACAGAGACAACCAAGGTGGAAGTTGCCTTTGGGGTTCCTTCCCAAGAGCAAGACCGGAGTCCTTTTTTTGGAGACCTTCTTGAACTCATAGGGTGGTCCCCTGCCGGGGTACCCCTGAACTTGAAGAGACACACGCACCCTTTGGTGGACAGCGTTGAAGAATTTCGTGGGTCTCTAGACGAACCGTTCTTCAGCACTCATGGAATCAAAAAGAAACGAGGAAAAAACGAAGTAGAAAAAGGAAAGCCGGAAGTAAATTAGCGGAAGCCCAAAGGATTTGCATTCTGACCGCTCACCTCTCTCCGGGTTTCCATGTGTTCGTGTAAGCCGTGTTTTCCCTGCGAACCGTTAGATGTCAACATCGAGCCCGTTGATCTGCGTCCGTCCCAGGACGCGTTCCAAAGAGCCTCAGGCGACCCGTTTCGCGTTTCCGTGGTGCGTGGCGCGCGGTCCACCTTCAACTACTCATGCTCGACCCGTGTCAGGAGAGGGGGAAGAGAAGGTGTGGTCTCCAACCAAGACCTGGGAAGTGCTCAATACGAAGACGAGCAGCGATGAATCCAGATCGTACCTCGCTGTTCCCAACTCGGCAACGCCCATCCAGAAATCCCTCTAGGCCCGTTTTTGTCCTCCTTTTTTGCGTGCTCATGGGAAACCGTTGGTCATTCCATTTCGGACACCTGAGATTCTGGGAGAGACCCGAGACTGCGGTGTGCTGGCCATCGGCGACCACGCCTTGCGGCGCCTGACCCGACCCCATGAAAGCAGTTGCTGTAAAGTACCCGTAGTCAGCCTTGGCGCTTTGGATCTTTTTTTCCCAAGCTACAGCGCCCTCGACTGCTCCGAATCTTCGCCCAGGACGGCCGCCGCGGACGGTGCTCGGGGAAAAAGGGGTCGGCCCTCGAGGCTTTGTTCTACGGAGGGGTGAAGAGCGGCGCCATGGAAGAAAGCGAACGGGAGTCACCTCCCTCGTTCCAGCCTGCCCTTTCCTCATCGTAAGACCCTTTGATGAGCGTGGAGCCCTGAATCCGTCGAAGAATGACGCCCTTTCCTCACGGTCACCCACCAGAGAGCGCTCGCATCCCAGAGCGGGTGAGAGGAGGTCGTGATGAAGAATTGCTCAAGATGAGACCCAAGATGGGTGTCAGGTAGACAACAAGAAGTGAATGGTCGGTTCGACGAGAGTCGGGCAGGTCAGGGAGGGAAGGGGGGAGAGAAGCACGGAGGAGAGAGAAGCACGGAGCCGGCCAGCTAGCGACCCCTCGGCCCACCAGGAGAAAACGACGCTCGGCATCGCGCGCGTGGGAGCTGCGGCGACCAATTAGCGCGAGCGGAGGACTCGAGCTCGCGCTCCGAGCGCAAGGGAGTCGCGCCGGAAGCTGTGCACGTAGCCCGCCGCCTCTACGGGGCGAGAGACGCCCAAGTCGGAAAAAAAACAGGTCGGACGAGAGGATGCTGAGATCAGATGGCTTCCGGTAGCAAGGGAGCGATGAGCGTGGGAAACCCCGGACACATCGCCCGAGAGAACACAACTTTCGGAGACGAAGGGGATGAAGGTGATGGAGGTCGCACAGGTGCCCCAGGAGCCTGAAGAGGCCTTCGTCCTTAGGGACATCCCCAACAACTGCCCCGCGGCAGGTGACGCAACTACACTTTACCAACCATAATGCCGGAAATCGCCTGTCGGCGTCGTTTGCTTATCTCCTGTTGGAACGTCAAAGGAATGAGCGACGACGGCAAGAGGCGTGACGTAGCCGCCACCCTGGCATCGTTCGACCTGGTGCTGCTGCAGGAGAACCACGCGATGTCCGAAGATCAAGCCCAGGATTTCGAACGGATCTGGGGTGGACGGCTGCTGTTGGGCAGCGGCACGGCGAAATCAAGCGGTGTGGCCTTCCTACATGAGCCAGCTATCGAGTCCGCAATAAAGGACGAACAGTTCGATGACGCCGGTCGAGTCGGTCAGCTGACTCTCAGCTGGCCCAACTCTATCGACCTGATCGTCACCAACCTGTACGCTCCTAGCGGAAACTCCGCGTCGATAGAAAAGGCAAGAAAAGAGTTCTACCTTGACCTGAGACGCGATTGGCTGACCGGAGCCGGCGTCAGCAGAGCGCACCTGATCGCAGGTGATAGCAACCTGCGCCTGCTGCCAAATGCGCCGGATACGCTCAACGACCGCCTCAACGAGTTGTGTGCAGCAATGCACACGCGCAACTTGTTGGCCGGAGATACGGCCAAGGAACACAGCATCGATCACGTGTTCCTTGACCAGCACCTTTGCTCTTGCGTAAGCAGGCGCTGAAGGTGACCGCCTGAGGTGTCGGAACATGGCCGGATCGTGTTCGAAAAGCATCCGCGCGACAAGGGCCCCCCCTCGTCAGCGTGGCTTCTGCCAAGGGACTGACTGAAGCTCAATAAGACGGAGGAATATCATCGAAGTGCGCCAGCATGAGCGCAAACAAGTTATCAGGGAGAGAGGGAAGCCCACGCGTCCCAGAAGCTCCTAGAAGAGAACCTGGTCCACGCAATCGAACGCCTTGCGTGCTCCAGGGTGGACGTGTTTTCTCGGTGCTCCTCGTGCCAGGAAGTCTCCCCCAGTGCAAGCGTCGTGTGGTTCGGTGGTCGATCAGGCAGCCATGCCTGACGCGACCACCAGGGATGGCCAGGGGGCAGCGGCAACGCCGCCCCCAGAGGCGATGGAGAGCCAGGGGGCGGCGGCAACGTCGCCCCCGGAGGCGATTAAGGTGGGGGCATCCGCCCCCACAGAATCGGTCCCCGCTGCAGCGCGGGCGTGGAGCGCCGTTGTGTCGGCGCCATCGCCTGCAGCCGCGGCGGAATTGTCGGCCTATGTAGAGGAGGGGTACAACCCCTCATTGTTATACAAAGTAGGCAATTTATATTCTTCAGAGAGCGCGCGCGCCTTCTCGAAGGGCATGCGCGCTCTCGATGTGAAAGAGGAGGAGCTCAGCGCTATGACCATCCGAGGCGGGGGTCAGTACGTTGAGGTCATTTGAAACATGCAGAGCTGGCCCAACGACTGCTAAAAACCCCCGTTGTGATGGGGACGCGCAGGCTCCTCCCCACTACGGCGGACCGCAGCATGGTGGTCCACCTGTTAGGCGTAACCGCGCGAATGCGCAAAGAACAGGTTCGCGCCGCTCTGGAACAGTTCGGAACGGTCCACGCGCAGTGGACGAAAGTAAGTCCTTTCGAGGACTACACGGGGCTGCAACACGGCCTCACTGCTGCGCGCGTGACCGTTCGGGAGGGCTGCACTCTTCCCCACAAACTGGTGGTCGAAGGCGAAACCGTCGACCTCTGGTATGTGGGGAAGCCGAAATACTGCGGCTTCTGCAATACGTCGGGCCACCTCAAAAAGAGGTGTCCCAACGTGCAGTGCCAAGTATGCAACACAATGGCTCACACGAGGGAGGTGTGCCCTAAAGCAGCAGTGCTGGTGGTTTCCAAGAGAAACCTTAAAAAACGTGCCCGGCTTCTGCAGAAAAGGCTGGTGGAGAAAGCTGCCGCGTAGGCTGTGCCAACCGCGCCCAAGACCCAGGCCGCACCCGATATCCCGGCGACCAACGCCGAAAAAGTTGAGAGAGCCGGCCAGGATACTGGCTGGCAATTGGCAACGGCCAAAAACTCAAAGAAGGAGAGGAGATTAGAGGAAGAGCTCGCGTACCGCCAGAAAAAACAGCAGGCAAGCGAGCAGATAAAAGAATGCAGCGTTGTCGTGAAGCGTATTCCCGACAGCTGCGAAAAACAACTCGCCGCTACCGACGACCTCCCCTCTGTTGACTCTGCCAACAGCGAGGGGAGCGAGCCGGCGGCAGAGTCCGTCATCGACACCACCATCGATGACGTAGCCTTCGCGCGAGCCGCGGAGGAGCTGGCAGCCTCGTTGCAGCCAGAACCCTACGCGGCCAGTAGGAGGACGTGTTTTTCCTTCACTCCCCAAAGAGTAGTAGGAAAGCGCTTTTTCTTCTGTGTGGTGTTTTGTGTACATCGTCGGTATCCAATGGCCACGACGCCAGAGGACACCGCGATGGAGGTGGGAGTGGGGGAGGCTAGTTCGCCCCCACAGCCTACTGGAGCAGGGGCAGCCGCCCCGGAATCATCCCCAGCCACGCCGAGGACATGGAGCGCCATGTTGGCCGCGCCCAGCGCAGAAGCCATGGCGGAAATGGCCGCATACAAGGCCTCCGGGTACAAGCCATCGCTTGTCTACCAGGTAGGCAACTTGTTCGACGGCCGGACAGCGCGCGCCTTCAGCAAAGCGTTGAAGGACGCGAATGTTACAGAGAAGGATCTGGACGGCCTCTCCGTCCTCAGCGGTGGGCAGCGGGTCGAGGTGGTCTGCAAAGATGTCACCTTGGCTCACCGCCTTATCCATGCGCCGCTGAACGTAGACGGCCGCAAGATCCTGCCAGTATCTATGGACCACTCCGTGGTGGTCCACATGACTGGCATCACCAGCCGCATGACGCGGTCAGCGGTTGGTGAGGAATTACAAAAATACGGTGAGGTGCACGCACTGTGGCCGAAACCCTCCATTTTCGACGGCTTCGATAGCCTTTTTGGTGGGCAGTCTGCAGCGCGGGTCACCGTACGGGAGAATTGTGGGCTTCCCCACAAACTACAGGTGGCGCAAGAAAACGTCGACCTGTGGTATGTAGGGAAGCCCCGGTATTGCGGGCATTGTGATACCGTGGGACACCTACGTAAAAGGTGTCCCAATATACAATGCCATTTGTGCAAGGAGCGGGGCCACGTTCGGCGCGTGTGTCCCAAACGCCCCACCCCGGTTCCCCCTGCCGCGAAAAAAGCGCAGGGGAAACGTGCTTCAAAGGTCTCTAGACCTAAAGTAGAAAAGGGCCAGCACAAGCTGTCAACACCTCAACCTCCGGAGCGTAAGCCGGAGGATAAACCTTCTGAAACGGTGGAAGGCGAAGAGGGATGGAAGCTTGTAGAGGCCAGAAAGCCGAGGAAACTCCCACCCGCGGAGAGCAAAGAGCGCAAGACGGCCGGTAAGCCGAAAAAACCCGGTCCGTGCTCGAAAACTTTGCGCCAGTGCACGGTGGCACTGGAACGAATCGTCGTTCCCGAGATTGCCACCCGGAGCGTCGATCCTCCCCTTGCCGTTTCCGCTGCGCCCGAGGCTCGCGACGGCGAACCCTCTGTTTACACAGAGGGTGAGCCGCGCGACATAGCGGCGGTCGAAACCGCGGACGCCGCGTTCGCGCAGGCGGCGGAGGAGCTCGCGGTCACGCTGGCCGAGCGTGAGAACCCCTCGCGCAAGGCCGTGCGAAGGCCGGCTCCGGCGAGGAAGGCCCCCAAAGGTGAGTTAGACCTGGGGGCCGGAAGCACATCCTCCTCCTCGGAGGCACCCCCCAGGAAGTCGGGACGCAAGTCCCAGAAGCCCAGGAGGCGCCTCCCCTCCACCAGCGAGGAGGAGAAGACGGAAGCCGTCGCCAGCTTGGGAAATTCGGAGGAGGAATTCCCACGCTCGGAAGCCGTCGATGCGGCCACCCCCATGGAGGAGGGTGAACAGGGGGTGAAGTCCCCCCTGCAGGCGCCGACCCTGAACAGCCCGCCTCCATGGAGGAGGACGAACAGGTAGGCGCGACCCCACCTGTGGGTGACCCGCTAGACGCGCCGTTACCTATGGACGAAAGGGACCAGGTGCCTTCAGCAACCGACCCACCTCCTCCACATAGCGTCCCGCCCCAGCAGGTGGCGGACGCCGCATTGCCACCTTCTCAGGAGTGACACCTGGGCTCGCCAGTCACCGTCGGATTCGCGCCGCCTGTTGGAATGTCAACGGGCTGCGCGCCGACGGTAACAGGCGAGATACAGCCGACACCCTGCGGGAGTTCGACCTGGCCCTGTTGCAGGAGATCCATGTGATCAACGCGGCGGACGTCCAGGAGATCGAGACGATCGCAGGGGGTCGGCTGAACTGGCAATGCGGCATCCGCTACACCTGCGGGGTCGCTTTCTTCGTGAAGCCGGCCATCGACGCTGCCGTGAAGGGCGTGCGCTCTGATGAGGACGGTCGGGTCGGTCAGCTGATTCTCGGCTGGTCCGACTCGATCGATCTGATCGTCACGAATGTGTACGCCCCAAACGGTGAAAATGGATACAGCCACCGTAGCAGGTTGCTTGAATCTCTGAATCGCGACTGGCTTGCGAACACGAACGTGCGGAAGGCTCACCTGATAGCGGGAGATTTCGATCGAGTGCGGACGTGTTTTTCTTCGCTCTCGTCTCCGTGCTTTCATCCGCTTCATCTTGGCGTCGTACATTTTGACGACGATGTCGACCCAACTTGAAGCTACTGAAGTTGGAGGAACAGCATCCGGATCTGCAATCGCGGAACCGACGGCCGCCTCCACTTCGTCTTTCTCGCCAATGGAGAGATTTGCTGACGTTGCTGCCACAGCAGCCGTCAAAGGGAAACCACTCGACGAGTCGGAGTTGCGGGCATACGTAGCCCAAGGCTATAGACCTGCTCTCCGATATAAGGTGAGTGGTTTTCTTTCTGCGCGCGACGGGAATCAGTTCAACGATGAACTGACCCGTGTTGGCGTGCGGGAGGAGGACCTTCTCGCCATTATGCCCGTAAAAGACATGGGCTATTTCAAGGTGCGTTGCAAAGACGCTGCACTTGTGCAACGCTTGCTGCACACCCCGTTGTCGATCCGTGGCCAGAAGGTCTTCCCGGCCGCCATGGACGACTCATTTGTGGTGGAGATTTTCGACATAGAGTCGGAAATCTCCGATACTGATATTCGGAACGCGTTGGCGAAATTCGCCACGGTCCATGCGCTGTGGAGGGTGCGTAGCAACCTCAAGGACTTCCCGTCCATACACAGCGGAGTCGCTGGAGTCCGGCTTACAATGCCGGACCGCCGTCTGCTGCCCACCAAACTACAGGTGAAAGACACGGTCGTTCACCTGTGGTTCTCTGGCAAAGTAAAAACGTGCGAGCAATGCGGAAAGGAGGGGAATTGTTTGGATAAATGCCCCTCCGGAAAATGCCGTTATTGCAAACTATCCGGGCACCAATTGAAAAATTGCCCGGATCTTTTGCGAAAAAAGGCAGCCGCGGAGCTCCATTTTAAAAAACAAAGCGCGGATAAAAAGAAAAAATTTGCGAAAAACCTGGAGACCCCACGGCAGAAATTCGGTAAAAACGCGAGGCGGAATGTCGCCCAAGAGCAGCAGGAAACCTCGCACGCGAAGCCCTGCGCACCCCCTCTCGCGGCAGATCAGCCGCAAAAGAAAGGGTGCGGGGAATCCGGGGCAATGGTAAGTCCCCCTAGACGCAATAGCTGTCCTTCCCAAGCACGCCCGGCTCTCTCGGAGTTCGAGCAACCGGCGGGGACGCCAATGGACAACGGCGGTAAGGACACTTCCAGTACCGTCAGATCCATTCCCTCACCTCCTGCAGTGGCTGAGAAGCCCAAATCGGGTAAGAAGGGTTGTGCCGTGTCGACTTCGAAAGTCGGCAAAAAAAAATCCACGTCGCGATCCAACACCGCGAAAGCGAAGAAAAATCTCACGCCATCGCAGTCGGAGAGCAAGCTCTCGACTGGCGCGGATGCCATGCCAACGAAGGGATTAAAAGCCCTTCCGAAAGCAGCGTCTATGACGAGCGTGTCGGAGCCATCGAAAGTGCTCCCGTCCAAAGACGCGGATGGCTTCAAAGATGGCCATGGAGCACAATCTCCATTTACGGCGCCACGCGGAGTGAGGAACCGTAATGAAGTAAAGAAGACTTCAGCAAAGGTCCCTCGTGCAACTGCGCGTGAGAACGCTGAAAACGCGCGCGCCGGGAAAGCAGCCGTCACCAAAAGCGATGCTCTGGTGACGGAAAACGAAAACAGGACAGCTGTCAATCCAGCAGAACCTGTCACTGCTTCGCGGAAGGCCGAAACCCGATCGAACATGCGCCGGTCGGACTCCGAAATGGATGCCGTTCCGATCACCGAGACGAGGACAACTCGTTCGAAAGCGTGTGCGCACCGATTAATAGTAGGCAGCCAGGCAACGCTCGCCGCGAAGCAACGCGAAGTCTCCACGAAACCCGACGGGGTTCAGCCTGGCGTGGAGGCATTACATGCATGCAGCACGACAGAGGACGGTGGCGACCGTCCCCTCCAGCCAGTCGTGCTTCTCGCCGTCTGCTCGCCGGATAAAGCGAGCAAAAAGCTGCCACCTTCCCAGCAGTAATGCGGGGAATCGCGTCTTCTCGTCGTCTCTCCGTAACGTGTTGGAACGTGAACGGACTGCAGAACGACGAGAAGAGGCGATTAGTAGCCAACGCCCTGCGCCCCTTCGACCTCGCGCTGCTGCAGGAGATTCACGTAATCTCCGACGAGCAGGCAGCCGAAATCGAGGAGCGCGCAGGCGGAACGCTACATTGGCGGTGCGGCGGCGCACACACGTGCGGCGTCGCGTTCCTCGTGAGAGAAAAATGGCGGAAGCGGTGCGTAGTGTTCGTTTCGATGACAACGGACGGATAGGCCAGCTTGTCATCAAGTGGTCCGAGTCCATCGATCTCGTCGTTACGAACGTCTACGCGCCGAGTGGCTCTCGCTACCTCGAAGAAAGAGTAGCTTTCTTTGGTAAGGTGCAGAGCCAGTGGCTCAACAACTCCGGCTTCCAAGTGGCGCACCTCGTCGCTGGGGACTTCAACGTCCGCCTGCTCTCCGACGATTGGAGCCGCCCGAGGGAGCGCGCGCTGCCCATCGAGATGTGCGCGTCCGTGCACGCCGCCAACTTGATGGTCAGCGAACCTGGAATGGGAAGATCGCTCGATCACGTTTTCCTCGATGAAAACCTGCATTCGCGTGTGGGTAGGAGAGGAAGATTGTTGACTAGGCTTTCTGACCACCACAGGTTGGAGTTTGAGATCCTTCCGCCAGGCAGGGGGCCTCCGTTGCAAAGCTGGAGGATGCAGGCGGATTGGCTTAGCCAACCGGAGGCTGCGGAGCATCTACGTGGATACCTCCGGGGCTTTGCCATTCAAGAACTTGCGGACTGGGACGATCTCAAAAGATCTGTCCGCGAGTTCTGCTGCCAATTCCCCTTGCACCGGCTTCCACGCGGTTCCGGAGAGGGCGTGGCCAACAGTAGAGACTTTCTGCAGGCCCGCACGTTTTCGAGACGCGCGGATGTCGGGCGTCTCGACGAGTACAAGGCGAGGGCCGAGCGCCAGGTCTGGCAGTCCGGAGCAGCATGCCTGTTGGACGACAAGGGCCAGGAATGTTCGGCCCCAGCCGAAGTACGCCGCATTGTGAGACGCTACTACTCCTCGCTCTACGCGGAATCCCCGACAAAGGATATTCTTTCTGAGATACTCCTGTCTCAGGATGCTCGTGTTGTCGGCGAGGAGGAACGCGAACGTCTCGACGAGCCCTTCACGGCGGATGAATTTTCGTCCGCCATCGCTGGGCTGAAGAGACGAAAGGCGCCAGGCGAGGATGGGCTCCCTGCAGAGTTTTATCAGTGCTTTGCAGTGGAGCTCATTCCCTTGATGCTTAAACTCGCGACGCTGATGAGTGAATCCGGGAATGTCCCTGATTCCTTCCGCTCAGCGAAGGTGCGTCTCCTGCCGAAAGGCGGAGACTTGCGCCAACTTAACAACTAACGTTTGATCACCTTGGTGAACTCGGACGTCAAGTTGTTTTCCAAGCTGTGGGTCGCGCGGTTAGGAAGAATCGCGGAATCTGTGGTGAGCCCGGAACAATCCTACGCGGTTCCGGGACGATCCATGGAGGCGAACATCCTTTTCGCGCGTACATGGATGCAGCTGCAGGAAGTTGTGGCGCAGCAAAGCCAGGCTGCTGCGAAAGTCACTGCCGCAGGCAAAAAGAACCGGCGCCGACGGCAGGAGGGAACGCCAGGTGCCTTGGCGGTCGCGGTCGATCCCCACAAGGCGTTCGACTGCGTAAACCAGAAGCTGCTTTTGGAGCTTATGGAACGCCTTGGGTTCCCGGCGCAACTCCTGCTGTATTTGCGCGCGTGCTGGCGCCACGCGCTAACCTGCATCACTTTTAGCGGCTGCCGCGTGTATGATATTCCCGTTCGTAGGGGCATCCGACAGGGCGACAGCTTAAGCCCGTTGCTCTTCAGCATCTTCTTTGAGTTAATGCTAAGAGCATACAGGCTGACGCTGTCTCACTTGCCAAGCTCCTGCCCGGGAACGCCTGCCGTGGCCGCCTACGCTGATGACCTGCTTCTTCTGCTCCCCATGTCCACCCCGGCGTCCAGTGTCGAGGATTTCTTCGACCTGATTCGTCGGGGAGCGGGCGTGAGCGTGAACAGAGAGAAGAGCGTGGTCGTTCCTGTGGGTACGTCGTGGGAGGGGCAGTCCGACTGAATCCGCCTGGGGATCCCCACGGGCGGGTACTTTAAGTACCTTGGCGTTCCGTTGAGCGCTTTCGGCGCAGCCGAAGCGTGGGCGGACTGTCTTCAGAAAGCAGAGTTGGCCATCAGCTCGTTCTTTAACGGCAAGTTTACCTTGCAGGAACGGGCGACTATATGGAACACCTTTGTGGCCCCCCTCCTCCGTCCCCTGTTTTTTGTTTTGGACCCCCCCTATGCGGCAAAACAGCGGACTAAGCGCCTGCTCAGGAACGCTCTCTGGGGTCCGGCGAGATCCAGGATCCGCCTTAAAGATTTGTCAGCTCCGCGTCGGGATGCTGGTTTGGGTATCCTGACACTGGAGCGAATCGGACTGCAGGTGCAGTTCCGACTGCTGGCACTGTGTGCCCAGCTATGGACATCCCCCCTGTGTGTGCCAGCCCGCATTCTCCTGCGGAGATGCGCCGGCAGCGGAGAATTTCTCTCGCTTTTGCCGGGCACTCAATACAGGAAGCGGGGTTTCGGGTTTCCATTGCGGCAGTTGACCGCACTTCTGGAAGCACACTCTTGGATCTCCTGCCGCCCAATGAACTTTGAAGCTTGGCGGCAGGAGTCTGTTGAATCCTGGGCGGCGTTCCAAGGAATACGCCCTGAAGATCTTCGCCCCCTGCGCAAATTTTTTCCACGATCCTTGGAAGAAGTACTGCAGGACGAGGTGAAGTTTTCTACCCTGGCTGCCACGCCTCTTGCCGCAGCGCTGTCTGCCCTCAGGGCAAAAAACGACAGTTACCAACCGGCGAGGTGGGAGGTTTCCCGCACGATAGCGGGAAGAACCAAACTCCTTGGCACCTAGAAGACAAGTGAGTTGGCGGACGCCGCCACTCCTCGTGTTACTGCAAAGGGACTCCTCCGGTGGGCAGAAGAACTTGCTGTCACCCCCGAAGAACTTGTAGTCCCTCCACAGTGTATGGACAGTTCGCTGCTCCCCCTTGCTTGGAAACAAGCCGTGCTGCTTTTCGTTCACTGGGGTTTTCAGTGCAACGAGCGTTGGCATCGTGACTCCGGGGGACTTGCGTCTGCGAACTGCGTTCGGTGCGGATCGACGGAGTCGATTCCGCACCTACTTCTGGACTGCGGTGTCCTACAAGGACTGTATCATAGGATGGCAACAGCACTAATGCATCCCGTGGACACCGCAAGAGACTTGCTGCGACGATTCTTCACGCCGTGCGGGCTGTCACTAAGCGCAAGGATTGCAACCATCGGTTGCATACGCGCGATAGTTTCCGTCCGCCAGGCGCTGGTAATCAACGGACAGCACCAAGAGGTAATCAGCAAAGCATCCTTCAACATAGGAGCATCCGCTAGATGGCCTCATTTGACAGAGGAGACAAAAAGGAATCTCGCCGCAATACACCGCCGGTTTACACACCCTCAGCAGCGGCCAACGCGGTGATCATTGCCCTACCCTCCATAAACTAATCTTGTATTTTTATTGTACACCCGCGTCCCCATAGGCTCCGGAACATTTAAGGTGCTTATCGTTTAAATCCCCGTGAGTACGGAGCCTAACCAAAAACCCTTGGCCCTTCCCTCCAGTTTTTGATTTTTGTTTGTTTCCCCTCATTCCCCCCACGCTGCGAGCGGTTTATTTACTAAGCCTGCGTGCCGGTAATTTTTCTATGTTCTCTATCGTTCTGTTGGCTGGGGGAATTGTCCCTGACCAGTTTATTATTATTAATAAACGCCCCGGCGTGACCGGGTGATAAATTTCAATCTCCGTTTTCTAACAGGTGAGCCAGAAACACAACAGAACGCGATGAACGAGTTGTGCGCCGCCATGCGTAAGCGCAACTTGTTCGCGGGTGAGAGGGGAATGGTCCGCAGCATCGACCACGTCTACCTCGACGCTGACCTGTGTTCACGGGTCGGCAAACGGGGGAGGGTTGCGTCGACATTGTCGGAGCATTCCAGGCTAATTTTCGAGGTGCGGCCTCGTGACAAAGGACTGCCATCCAGGGATTGGCGTCTGCCGGGGGACTGAACGCGTTTCTCAGGTGCGAAGGAACTCCTTCGCGAATACCTGAGATGCGTCACGCTCCGGAATCTCCAGGACTGGGACCTTTTTAAGGAATCGGTATGGGAGTTATGCGAGCAGTTCCCCCTGGCTCGCCTGCCCCCCGGATCCGGCAAGGGTACTCGCAACCATCGGGCCTATTTACAGGCTCGTAGGTACGAGAGAACCCCTAATGTCTGTCTCCTGGCCGAGTACCGCGCCGGGGCCGAACGCCAAGCCTGGCAATGCGGGTGGGCCAGCTTGCTGGACGACCAGGGCCGGGAATGTTCGTCCCCGGCGTCGGTACGGCATCTCGTGCGGAGTTATTATTCCTCCCTTTACGCCAGAGCGCCCCCGGATCAAGATGCCTCTCGGCTCTTGCTTCCGGATGGTGCCGCGGCAATAGGGGAGGAGGAGTCGTTAAGCCTCGATGAGCCTTTTACCACCGGCGAAATTCTCGCCGGTATCAAAAGGCTCAAGAGGCGGTTAGCTCCAGGGGAAGACGGCTTGCCCGCGGAGTTCTATCAGAGCTTCGCGGAAGGGCTGGCGCCCCTGCTGCTTCAGCTGACAAGGCTGATCCGAGACGAAGGCGATGTTCCCGCCTCGTTTCGGTCAGCCAGAGTGAGGCTCCTTCCGAAAGGGGGAGACCTTAGGAATTTGAACAACTGGCGTCCGATCACGATTGTGAATACGGACGCCAAGTTGGTTGCCGGGCTATAGGCTTCGCGTCTGGGGCAGGTGGCAGAATCCATTATTAGCCCGGAGCAGACATATGCTGTTCCCGGGCGAAGTATGGATGCCAACCTCTTCTTCGCGAGCACGTGGATGCACGCGCAGAGGTGTCAAAAGGAAGGGAAAGGAAAAATCGGCAACCCCACTTTGGGGCCGCCAGCAGGGCAGGTAATGGACTCCCGGGCGGGGAAGGGGGCCTTAGCGCTCGCAGTCGATCTCCATAAGGCGTTCGACTGTGTTGACCAGGGGCTTTTGTTGGAGCTCCTGGGTCGTATGGGCTTCCCACCCTCCTTGATCAACTACCTGCGCTCCTGCTGGCGCCATGCGATAATTTCCGTCTCTTTCAGCGGTCAGAAGGTGCATGGCGTGCCGGTGCGGCGGGGCATCAGGCAGGGAGATAGCCTGAGTCCCCTGCTCTTCAGCACCTACTTTGAGTTGGTGCTGAGAGCCTACAGGGTGACTCTGGCCTCCTTGCCTAGCTCGTGTCCCGGCACGCCCGCCGTAGCAGCCTATGCCGACGAATTTCTGCTCCTGTTACCTATTTCCACCCCGGCGAAGGCGGTCGGAGACTTCTTCGATCTGCTCAGCCGTGGGACCGGACTGCAGGTCAACAGGGCGAAGTCGTCGGTGGTGCCAGTAGGTGCGACGTGGGCAGGGCAGCAGGACTGGGTCCGTCTGGGGATCCCCACGGCGAGGTGCCTCAAGTACCTTGGTGTGCCGTTAGGTGACTACTCCCCTGCGGAAGCGTGGTCCAGCTGTCTTCAAAAAGTCGAGACGGCGATCGGCCCGTTCCTGGAAGGCAAGTTTCACTTGCCGGAACGGGCCGCGGTTTGGAACGCCTTCGCGGCCCCCATCCTCTGCCCCTTGCTTTTTGTTTGCCCCGCCCCCAGAGAATGCAAAAAGAGGACGAAGGACCTCCTCCGCATCGCCCTTTGGGGCAAGGGGAGGCCCCGAGTCCCTCTGCAGGACTTGTGCGCTCCGCGTCGGGACGGCGGCCTTGGCCTCCTGACGCTGGAGCGGGTGTAAATCCAGCTGCGGTGGCGAACCCTCGCCATCGCAGCGAAGATGTGGAGCACCCCTTGGTGCGTTCCGGCCCGCCACCTCGCCAGGCGTGTGTCCCGATGCGAAGGACTCGCGTCGTTTCTTCTGTGCCCTGGCCGGAAGATCCGAAGATGCGGCCTTATGCTCGGACGCATAGCAACCTTGGCGAAGACGAACGGTTGGATGGTTTGTGGCCCCGCCAACTGCTCCGCCTGGTTGGAGGAGTCTGCTGGCACATGGGCTAAGCTGAACCGGAGGAGCGAAAACCACATGAACTGCCTGCGAATCGGCCCATACGTCAACCGCACCCTGCGGGAAATACTGGAATTTCCTCGGAGTCGCAGGTGGGCGTTGAAGACCCCCCTTGCTACGGCGATGCCCTACCTCCTGAGGGCGCTTCAGGATTGCCAGAAGCCGAGGTGGCAAGTCACCTGCCAGATCGCAGGCAGGGAGAAGATGTTAAGCGGCTGGACCACAGGAGAACTGGCGGACGCCACGACCCCGAGCGTCCAGCCGCGTGGACTAATGAGATGGGGCGAGCTGCTCGCCATCCCTACGGATGTGCTGAAGTGGCCCCCGGTATTAAAGGAATCCAGGATCCTGCCCCTCAAGTGGCAAGAGTCGGCGTTGCTTTTGTTGCACTGGGGTCTAACCTGCAACGCACGCCGCTTCCACTGGACGAGGGGAGCTGTGGATCCTGCGTGTGCCAGGTGCGGGGAGCGGGAGTCGCTTCCCCACCTTATTGTGGATTGTGCTGCCATCCGACCCCTCTGGGAACGGTTCGGGGCGACCCTAGGTCTCCCTACGGGCAGCACCCCTAGAGACGTTCTTCGGCCCCTCTTCGTGAAGGACGCACTGCAGCCAGCCGCAGCCATCGCAGCCTTGTGCTGTGTCCGTGGCATCGTGGCGGCATGGAGCGACGCCAATAACGAAGGAGTGGGTCCACACGCGAGGGATGTCGTCCCATACGCCCAACGCTTCATGCGGAGAGCTGCCGGATGGCCCCAACTGGGGAATATACGGACGGACCTCAAGGGCTTCCTTCAACGGATGGGCCCTCCTCACAGCGTTCAGTGATCCCTTCCCTGCCCTCGAACTTCTTTTTGTCTGTTTATGTTTTTAATTTTTCTTTTTGTTTTATCCCCATCCCCCTTCGCTGCTGAGGAACGCTACGCTGGGCTGCGTCCCGGCGTCCCGGCAGGTCCAGTGCATATGGCCGTGAGCGGGGCCTTGTACCGCGGATGTAGAGTTGTTTTTTTAAAAAATAAACGCCCCGGGCGTACCCGGGTGTAAACCTCCAAGGCTGGCAAGAAGGCCGTAAGGCGTCCGGCCTCCCCTCAGGAGTCCCCCACTTCCGACCCCGAGGTGGAGGCCGGAAGCGCAGCCTCCGTTTCCACGGCACCGCGCAAGAAGGCTGGACGTAAGTTCACAAAGCCAACGAAGCTCGTCTCCCCCGTCGAAGGGGAAGAGATGGCTTCCGCAAGCGAGGGTGCCATGAGCGTGGGAAACTCTCGGGACCCGTCGCCCCAGAGACTCCCACGCGCGGACACGGAGGGGATGGAGGGGGTGGAGGCCGAACAGGCGCCTCAGGTGCCTGAGAAGGCCGAAACCCCCATGGACATCCCGCCCGCCTCGCAAGAGGAGGGCTCCCCCACACCTTGATCTTCCCAGCAGTAATGCCGGGAATCTCCTCCCGCCGTCGTCTGCGCATCGCCGTTTGGAACGTGAACGGCATGACAGACGCCGGCAGGAGACGAGACATGGCCGCCCTTCTGGATTCCTACGACCTTGCACTGCTGCAGGAGATCCACGTGATCTCTGCAGAACAAGCGCAAGAGATCGAACGGATCTCCGGAGGGCGGCTATGGTGCAGGTGTGGGAGAGCGAAAAGTTGCGGTGTCGCCTACCTGCTTCGGCCAGCCGTCGAGGCCGCGGCTCGGGGCGTGCGATTCGACGATCACGGTCGTGCCGGCCAGCTGACTCTCAGGTGGTCCGACTCGATCGATCTGATCATCACGAACGTGTACGCACCGAGCGGCACGGACCTGATGAACAGGAGGGCGAGGAAAGAGTTTTTCCTTGCCCTCCGGCGAGACTGGATGACCGAAGCAGGCGTGCGGAATGCCCATCTGGTTGCAGGCGATTTCAACGTTCGCCTGAAACCAGATGGGCAGAATCCCGAGCGTGACCTGGTCAACGAGGTGTGCATGGCGGTGCACACCTGTAATTTGTTGGCCAGTGCACCGGGGATGGAAGAAAGCATTGACCACGTGTTTCTTGACGAGCACCTGTGCCCTCGCGTGGGCAGGCGCGGCAAGTTACCGTGCGAGCTGTCCGACCATCGCCCGCTAGTCCTCGAGATCCACCCGCGCGACAGGGGTCCCCCCTCGTCAGCGTGGCGTCTCCCAGGGGACTGGCTTAAGCTCCCGGACGCGGCGGAACATCTCCGCACGTTCATACGGAGCTTCAGGCTGCGGACACTCCAGGATTAGGACCGCTTCAAGCGGTACGTCCACGAGTTCTGCGACGAGTTCCCTCTGCACCGCCTACCTACGGGTTTTGGGACCGGGGTCCGTTACGAACGAGCCTACCTGCAGGCCCGTCGTTACGTCAGGACCCCCGACATCTGCAGGCTGGCGGAATACAAAGCGGGAGCCGAGAGGCAAGCCTGGCAGTCCGGATCGGCCAGCTTACTGGACGATCAGGGCCAGGAGCACTCGGCACCCGCCCAAATCCGCGGCCTGCTGCGGAGTTACTACTCCTCCCTGTATGCCAGGGCACCTCCGGAGAGGAACGTCTCACGACTCCTGCTTCCGGAAGGCGCTCCAGCGATCGGGGAGGAGCAGAGAAAGACCCTCGACGAGCCTTTCACGATGGACGAGATCCTCTCGGCCATCGGAAAGCTCAAGAGGCGAAAGGCTCCAGGGGAGGACGGCCTGCCCGCGAAGTTTTATCAAACTTTCGCGGCTGAGCTTACCCCCCTGGTACAGCAACTCACCTTGCTGATACGCGAAACATGCGACGTTCCCGCCTCGTTTCGTTCGGCAAAGGGGCGGCTCCTCCCTAAGGGAGGAAATCTGAGGAGCATGAACAACTTGCGTCCCATCACAATAGTGAATGCGGACGCCATGTTGATAGCAAAGATGTGGGCAGAGCGTCTGGGACGGGTTGCCAACATCTTCATCAGCCCGGAACAGACATATGCTGTTCCCGGGCGAAGCATGGAGGCGAACCTGTTCCACGCTTCCACCTGGCTAGAGCTCCAACATGAACGGAGCTTGGTGCGCAGTCGGAATTCCGGTGCGTGCGCCGGCAAGGGGTTGGATGGTCGGGTGGGGGAGGGAGCCCTTGCGGTCGCAATCGACTTGCGAAAAGCATTCGATTGCGTCGACCAGAATCTCCTTCTGGAGCTTCTGGAACGCTTGGGCTTCTCGGCCTCATAAGTGGCCTATCTGCGCTCCTGCTGGCGCGACGCCTTCATCAATGTTACTTTCAGCGGGCAGACCTTGCACGGCGTGCTGGTGCGGCGTGGGATCCGGCAGGGAGACAGCCTGAGCCCCTTGCTCTTCAGTACCTACTTTGAGTTGGTATTGAGAGCGTACAGGGGAACTCTGGCGCACCTGCCGCACGACTGTGCCGGTACGCCGGCCGTTTCAGCATACGCCAACGACCTTGTGCTGCTCCTCCCTATGTCCACCCCGGCTGCGGCGGTCGAGGAGTTCTTCGACCTGCTGCATCGGGGAACCGGACTTACGGTGAACAGGGCGAAGTCGTCCATGATGCCAGTTGGTGCGACGTGGGCAGGGCAGCAGGACTGGGTCCGTTTGGGGATCCCCACGGTGAGGTTCTTCAAGTACCTTGGTGTGCCGTTGGGGGACTACTCCCCTGCGGAAGCGTGGTCCGGCTGCCTCCAAAAGGTAGAGACGGCGATCGGCCCGTTCCGAGGCGGAAGGTTTTTCCTGCCTGAACGAGCCGCGGTTTGGAACACGTTCGCGGCTCCTCTCCTCCGCCCACTGCTTTTTGTTTGCCCCCCCACAGAGAGAATTAAAAAGCGGACAAAGGACCTCCTCCGTATCTCCCTTTGGGGCAACGGGAGGGCCCGAGTCCGCTTAAAGGACTTGTGCGCTCCTCGTCGGGACGGTGGTCTCGGCCTCCTGATGCTGGAGCGGCTGGAGCTTCAGCTCCAGTTCCGCTTGTCGGCACTCGTTCCAGAGTTGTGGTGCACCTGTTGGTGCGTCCCTGCACGTCTCCTTCTCCAGCAAGCCACCGGCAAGACGGGACTCACGTCCTTTCTTGCACTCCGTCGCCGCGTCAACCGATGCGGACTCCAGCTACGGAGGGTGGCTGCGCTGTATCGCAAAAACCCAGGATTGCTCACCTGTCGCCCTTTGAACGGTAGTGCCTGGTTGCAGGAAACCGCTCGAACGTGGGGACAGTTCGGCATGCAACGCTCCCAACAGGAACGAAGGTTCCTGTTTGGGGGTTACAGAAGTTGCACGCTCCGCGAGATCCTGGAGGATCCAAAGAAGAGAGCGTGGGCAGGAAGAACCGCCCTCGCTGCTGCGCTGCCCTCCCTGATGGAAGATCTGGACAGCGATGTTGCGGCGAAGTGGGTGGTTACAGTAACAATCTCCGGAAAGGAGAAGAAGATAGGAGAGTGGAAGACGGGCCAGTTAACAGACGCTGCGACCCCGAGTACGCCTCCCAATGGACTTCTGCGTTGGGGCGCGCTGCTCGATGTTCCCATTGAACATCTGAAGTGGCCCCCGGTGCTCATGAACACTTCCGCCCTCCCCTTAAAATGGCAGGAGTCGGCTCTCCTGTTGCTGCACTGGGGACTCCCCTGCAACGCCCGCCGACACCACTGGACCTGGGGAGCGGTGGACCCCAATTGCGTCAGCTGTGGGGAACGGGAGTCCCTCCCCCACCTGCTAGTGGATTGTGTTGCCCTTCGGCCCCTTTGGTTTCGCTTTGCCGCGGCCATCGGAATCCCCTGCGGCAACCCCAGGGACGCACTGAAAGCCCTCTTCGTTGCCGACTCACTTCGGCCAGCGGCCTCGTTAGCAGCTTTGTGCTGCCTACGCGGGATCGTCACCGCTTGGAGCAAGGCTACGGGAGGACAATGCGACCAGAGTGCCATCCAGCCAGCCTCCCAGTTCCTGACGAGGGCGTCCCGATGGCCCCACCTGGATCCAGGAATACAGAAGGAGCTTGCCGGCATCCTGCAAAGGATGCAACGGCCCCACCAGCAACTGTGATCCCCTCCCTTACCTTCCCAAATTTCCTTTCTTTTTTTGTTTTGTTTTTTGTTTTTTTCTTGCTTCCCCCTGCTTCCGTGGTGGACCGTACCGGTCTGCGAACCGGCGACCCGGCAGGCTCTGTGTTTCTTCGTGCGTGGCTGGAGCAATTGTACAGCCACCGCACGTCTTTGTAAAAGTTTATTTTACAATAAAAGCCCCGGCGAAATCCAAGTGAAAATCGAACGCCTTGTGCGCTATAGGGCGAACGTGTTTTCTCGGTGCTCCTCGTGCCAGGAAGTCTCCCCCAGTGCAAGCGTCGTGTGGTTCGGAGGTTGATCAGGCAGCAATGCCTGACACGACCACCAGTGCGTGTCAGGGGGCGGTGGCAACGTCGCCTCCTGAAGAAATGGAGTGCCAGGTGGCGGCTTCAACGTCGCCTCTAGAGAAGGTGGAGTGCCAGAGGGCGGCGGAAACGTCACCTTCAGTGACGAAGGAGGTGGGGGCGTCCGCTACCACAAAACCGGTCCCCGCTGCAGCGCGGGCGTGGAGCGCCGTTGTGTCGGCGCCATCGCCTGCAGCCGCGGCGAAATTGTCGGCCTATGTAGAGGAGGGGTGCAACCCATCATTGTTATACAAGGTAGGCAATTTATATTCTTTAGAGAGCGCGCGCGCCTTCTCGAAGGGCATGCGCGCTCTCGATGTGAAAGAGGAGGAGCTCAGCGCTATGACCATCCGAGGCGGGGGTCAGTACGTTGAGGTCATTTGCAAACATGCAGAGCTGGCCCAACGACTGCTAAAAACCCCCGTTGTGATGGGGACGCGCAGGCTCCTCCCCACTACGGCGGACCGCAGCATGGTGGTCCACCTGTTAGGCGTAACCGCGCGAATGCGCAAAGAACAGGTTCGCGCCGCTCTGGAACAGTTCGGAACGGTCCACGCGCAGTGGACGAAAGTAAGTCCTTTCGAGGACTACACGGGGCTGCAACACGGCCTCACTGCTGCGCGCGTGACCGTTCGGGAGGGCTGCACTCTTCCCCACAATCTGGTGGTCGAAGGCGACACCGTCGACCTCTGGTATGTGGGGAAGCCGAAATACTGTGGCTTCTGCAATACGTCGGGCCACCTCAAAAAGAGGTGTCCCAACGTGCAGTGGCAAGTATGCGGCACAATGGGTCACACGAGGGAGGTGTGCCCAAAAGCAGCAGTGCGGGTGGTTTCCAAGAGAAACCTTAAAAAACGCGCCCGTCTGCTGCAGAAAAGGCTGGCGGCGAAAGCTGCCGCCAAGGCTGTGCCACCGGCGCCCAAAGCCCAGGCCGCACCCGAGACCCCGGCGAACAACGCCGAACAAGTCGAGGGAAGAAGCCAGGAGCCTGGGTGGCAGGTGGCTACGGCCAAAAAATCAAAGAAGGAGAGGAGGATGGAGAAAAAGCACGCGTGCCGCCAGAAAAAACAGCAGGCAAGCGAGCAAATTTAAGAATGCAGCGTTGTCGTTTATTACCCGGTTGCGCCGGGACGTTTATTATAACATCAACTGGGAACTGTGTTCCCATGCAAGGGGAACAGAAAATGGGGAGTAGATTTCCCGGAACGCAGTCCGGGCACACTGAGAGTTGGGAACGTAAGGGGGTGGGACAATAAATAGATAAACTGGGTGGGGGGGCGTGGACAGGGGTATACCGTCTAACCGTTCCTATTCTCAGAACCGGCGGTGAATGCCGCCGATCTCCGTCCTCACTTCTGCTCCAATCTAATGGCCACCCGAAAACCATTTGCAGGTTGCAGGCTGCGGTGTCGTGGACCGATGTTGGGACTGCTCACATCTCCAATACGTGGCGGGCCCTGACAATGGCGCGGACGCAGCTGATGATTGCGACGACCGCTCCAAGAGAAAGTCCGCCACGCGTGTAGAAGCGGCGCATCCAATCCAGTGAGGTGTGTCCAGGGTGCAGGAGCGCTGAAGACAGCCGCTGCCACAGCTCCTGGAGGGCACCGCATTCAAATAGAAATGCGGAAGCGATTCCACCGCTCCGAATGTTGCGCAGTTCGGGGACGCACCTCTCCCGGAAACGAGGTGCGCGCGCACGTTGCAGTACAAACCCCAATGCACCAGCACAAAAGCGTCCTGTTTCCAACGAAGGGGGAAGACTGTCGTGTCCAAGCACGCAGAAGGGACCACAAGTTCTACGGTGGGCACCCCGAAGTTCTCGCTCCACAAGAAAAGTCCCTTGGCACGAAGGCGAGGAGTAGCAGTGTCTGTCAGCTCCCAAGTCCTCCAGCCGCCCAGCAGTCGGGTTTCGCCTGCGATTTTGCACACTACCTCCCACCTCGCCTACAGATCACTGTCGTCTTCCACCATGAATGCACACAGTGCTTCTGCGAGGGGCGTAGCGGCTAGGTGTGTCCACTCGTTCTCGTCTTCAAGCACCTCCCCCACTGGACAGTATGGGGAAAGTTTCACGCAACGGAGTTCCAAACGGGACACATCCTGTTGCGCTGCCCAGGACGATAAGGCTTCCTGCCTCCAGGCGTTGAAGTTCGTCAGCCGGCAGGAGATCCACTCATGCTTTCCCAGAAGCGTGGCGAGCTGCTTCAAAGGTAAGCCGAATCCTCTCAGGGCGCGCTCCGTGCGCAGATGCAACGAACGTAGTCCGTCGCCACCCGTGCAGCGCCGCAGCAGCAGCCGCGCTGCAGCACACCAGGGAGTAGTCCAGAGCTGCGCACAAAGTGCCAGGATGCGGAACTGCACTAGCAGTCCGATCCGATTCAGCGTCAGGATGCCCAATCCTGCATCCCGCCGAGGAGCCGCCAAGTCCTTCAGGCGGATCCTGGACCTCGCCGGTCCCCACAGGGCGTTACGCAACAGGCGTTGCGCCCGGCGCTTAGCCGAATAGAGAGGGGGACAAACCAAGAAGAGGGGACGGAGGAAGGGGGCAGCGAAAATGTTCCACACGAAGGCCTGTTCCGACAGGAGAAACCTGCCGCTTTGGAACGGGCCTAGAGCAGTCTCGGCCTTGTGAAGGCAGTCCGACCACGCTTCTGCTGGGCAGAAGGCGCCCAAGGGAACGCCGAGGTACTTCAAGCACCTGCCCGTGGGGATCCCCAGGCGGATCCAGTCGGACTGCCCCTCCCACGTAGAGCCAACCGGTACAACGGTTGATTTCGTCCTGTTCAGGCTCAGGCCCGCTCCCCGACGAATGAGCTCGAAGAAGTCCTTGAGCCTGGACGCCGGGGTGGACATGGGCAGCAAAAGAAGAATGTCGTAAGAATAGGGGGCCATGGCCGAAGTTCCCGGACAGAAGCTCGGCAGGATGGCCAGCGTCAGCTTGCACGCACTCAGCACCAACTCAAAGAAGATGCTGAAGGGCAAGGGGATTAAGCTGTCTCCCTGCTTGATACTTCGCCATATGGGAACGCCGTACACGTTGCGCCCGCTGAAAGAGATACAGCATAACGCGTGACGCCAGGAGGAGCGCAAGTAGGCGATGAGGTGCGTCGGGAGGCCTAGGCGTCCCAGAAGCTCCAGAAGAAGGTCCTGGTTTACGCTGTCGAACGCTTTGCAGAGATCGACGCGACCGCTAAGGCTCCCGCCGTTCCATCGTGCCTTGAACACCGCCGCTTACCTTTGGCAGCGGCGATTTCGGCTGACTGGCTCTGCGGCGCCACGCGCTGCTGCAACTCGAACCATCTTCGCGCGAAGAAGAGATTTGCGTACATGGACCGCCCCGGAACAGCATACGTCTGCTCCGGACTTATCAAGGACTCCGCGATTCTCCCCAGGCGCGCGACCCATAGCCTGGAGAACAAATTGACGTCCGAATTCACCAAGGTGATCGGACGCCAGTTGCTGAGGTGCCGCAAATCACCGCCTTTCGGCAGGAGCCGCACCTTTGCTTAGCGAAAAGAAGCGGGAACATCTCCCGTCTCACGCATCAGCGAGGAAAGGCTTAGCACAAGGGGGACTTGCTCCGCTGCGATGCACTGAAAGAACTCCGCGGGCAGGCCATCCTCCCCAGGCGCCTCACGCCTCTTGAGGCCCGCTATGGCGGAAGATACTTCTTTCGCCGTGAAGGGCCAATCCGATCTGGCGCGTTCCTCCTCGTCGATAGCAGGGTTGCCCGTCGGAAGAAGCAGCTCGGAGAGACTGCGTTTCGTGGGCTCGTCCGCGTAGAACGAAGAGTAATAGCGCTTGACTACGCGGTGTACTTCGGCTGCAGAGAGACCACCTGAGAGTCAGCTGGCCGACACGACCGTGATCGTCGAACCGCACGCCCCGAGCCGCGGCCTCGACCGCTGGCCGAAGCAGGTAGGCGACACCGCAACTTTTCGGTCTCCCACACCTATACCACAGCCGCCTTCCGGAGATCCGTTCGATCTCTTGCGCTTGTTCTGCAGAGATCACGTGGATCTCCTGCAGCAGCGCAAGGTCGTAGGACTCCAGAAGGGCGGCCATGTCTCGTCTCCTGCCGGCGTCTGTCATGCCGTTCACGTTCCAAACGGCGATGCGCAGACGACGGCGGGAGGAGATTCCCGGCATTACTGCTGGGAAGATTAAGGTGTGGGGAAGCCCGTCTCTTGCGATGCGGGCGGGATGTCCATGGAGCTTTCGGCCTTCTCAGCCACCTGAGGCACCTGTTCGGCCTCCACCCCCTCCATCCCCTCGGTCTCCGCGCCTGGGAGTATCTCAGGCGACGGGTCCCGCGAGTTTCCCACGCTCATTGCACTGTAGGTTGCGGAAGCCATCTCTTCCCCTTCGACGGAGGAGACGAGCTTCCTAGGCTTTGTGGACTTACGTGCAGCCTTCTTGCGCGGTGCCGTGGAAACGGAGGCTGCGCTTCCGGCCTCCACCTCGGGGTCGGAAGTGGGGGACTCCTGAGGGGAGGCCGGACTCCTTACGGCCTTCTTGCCAGCCTTGGAGGGTTCTGGCTGCAACGAGGCTGCCAGCTCCTACGCGGCCCGCTCGGAAGCCACGTCATCGATGGTGGTGTCGATGACGGACGCCGCCGCCGGCTCGCTCCCCTGGCTGTCGACAGAGTGAAAAGAGGGGTTGTCGTCGGTAGCGGCGAGTTCTTTCTGGCAACGTTCGGCAAAATCGAGAACGCGTTCGACGACGACGCTGCACTCTTTAATTATCGCACTACCCTGCTCTTTCTTCTTCTGTTAATAGGCGATTTTTTTCACCATTCTCCTCTCCTTTGATTTTTTGGCCGTTGCCAATTGCCACCCAGTCTCCTGGCCGGCTCCCTCGACTTTTTCGGCGTTGGTCGCTGATGTCTCGGTTGCGGCCTGGGTCTTGGGCGCGGGTGGCACAGCCTTCGCGGCAGCTTTCGCCGCCAGCCTTTTCTGCAGAAGCCGGGCGCGTTTTTTAAGGTTTCTCTTGGAAACCACCCGCACTGCTGCTTTTAGGCACACCTCCCTCGTGTGACCAATTGTGTTGCATACTTGGCACTGCACTTTGGGACACCTCTTTTAGAGGTGGCCCGACGTATTGCAGAAGCCGCTGTATTTCGGCTTCCCCGCATACCAGAGGTCCACGGTTTCTCCTTCGACCTTTAGTTTGTGGGGAAGAGTGCAGCCCTCCCGAACGGTCTCGCGCGCAGCCGTGAGGCCGTGTTGCAGCCCCGTGTAGTCCTCGAAAGGACTAACTTTCGTCCACTGCGCGTGGACCGTTCCGAACTGTTCCAGAGCGGCGCGAACCTGTTCTTTGCGCATTCGCGCGGTTACGCCTAACAGGTGGACCACCATGCTGCGGTCCGCCGTAGTGGGGAGGAGCCTGCGCGTCCCCATCACAACGGGGGTTTTTAGCAGTCGTTGGGCCAGCTCTGCATGTTTGCAAATGACCTCAACGTACTGACCCCCGCCTCGGATGGTCATAGCGCTGAGCTCCTCCTCTTTCACATCGAGAGCGCGCATGCCCTTCGAGAAGGCGCGCGCGCTCTCTGAAGAATATAAATTGCCTACTTTGTATAACAATGAGGGGTTGTACCCCTCCTCTACATAGGCCGACAATTCCGCCGCGGCTGCAGGCGATGGCGCCGACACAACGGCGCTCCACGCCCGCGCTGCAGCGGGGACCGATTCTGTGGGGGCGGATGCCCCCACCTTAATCGCCTCCGGGGGCGACGTTGCCGCCGCCCCCTGGCTCTCCATCGCCTCTGGGGGCGGCGTTGCCGCTGCCCCCTGGCCATCCCTGGTGGTCGCGTCAGGGATGGCTGCCTGATCGACCACCGAACCACACGACGCTTGCACTGGGGGAGACTTCCTGGCATGAGGAGCATGGAGGAAACACGTCCGCTCTAGCCAACGTAAAGCATTGGACTGCGTCGACCAGGATCTCCTTCTGGAGCTCCTGGAACGCATGGGTTTCCCGTCCGTGCTCCGGTGTTACCTGCGCTCCTGCTGGCGCAACGCGTACATAAATGTTGCTTTCAGCGGCCGGCACGTGTACGGCGTGCCAGTGCGCCCCGGCATACGCCAGGGTGACAGCCTGAACCCCTTGCTCTTCAGCATCTACTTCGAGTTGGTACTGAGGGCATACAGGGTAACTCTGGCAACTCTGCCGAGCTCGTGTGCCGGAACGCCTGCCGTGTCGGCCTATGCAGACGATCTCTGCTGCTGCTTCCCGGGTCCACCCCGGCGAGTGCGCTCGAGGACTTCTTCAAGTTGTTGCGCCGCGGGACGGGCCTGGAGGTAAACAGGGCGAAGTCGTCCATGGTCATTGTCGGTTGGGCGTGGGCTGGACGGTCGGACTGGATCCGCTTGGGGATGCCCATGGGCAGGTGCTTCAAGTACCTTGACGTTCCGTCGGTGGACTTCTGCGCAGCAGAAGCCTTGTCCGACCGTCTTTAAAAAACAGCGTTGGCGATAGGTCCATTCCAAGAAAGCAAGTTCTACTTGCAGGAACGGGCCGTGGTGTGTGACGCGTTTGCGGCCCCCCTCCTTCGCCCCCTACTTTTTGTTTGCCTGGCCCCTTATTTTACTCGAAAACGAGCAGCGGGCCTTCTGAGGATAGTCCTTTGGGGCATAGGGAAGTCCCATGTGAGGCTCAAAGATTTGTGCGCTCCAGGTAAGAACGGAGGACTCTGCGTACTTACGCTGGAGCGCATGGAACTCCAACTGCGATTCAGGACTCTCGCCCTCGCAACCGAATTGTGGGACACGCCTTGGTGCGTTCCAGCACGCCTCCTGGCCCAACGAGCCTACAGATTCGGCGGACTTTTGTCGTTTCTGCTTGCGCGCAACTGCAGAGAAGCACACGGCGGCTTTCTCCTGCGTCGGATGGACGTTGTGGTACATGAGAACGCCTGGATCTCCTGCCTCCCAGGGAACTACTGGCGATTGTTGCACGAGTCAGTGTCCACCTGGGAAAAGATCTACGTACCGGCGGGCACGAAGAACACTTGCTTAAAATGCATGCGCGCTGGGCGCTGCAGAAGATCGTGCAGTCCCACGAAAAGCTTATGTGGTCCTTGATAACCCCTCTTGCCCCAGTGCTGCCCTTCCTTATCAATGTTAAGGACAGTAGGGAGCTGGGGAAATGGACCATTTTCTGCACCGTAAACGGAAGGACACAACCGTTAAAGGCGTGGACATCTCCTCAGCCAGCGGACGCTGCGACGCCGAGTGTCCCGCCCCACGGAATTCAACGCTGGGGCGAGCTACTCGGACTATCTCCGGAGGAGATGAAGTGGCCCCCAGCGTCCTGGTACAGTGGGTCCCTCCCCCTTAAATGGCAGGATGTGGCGTTGCTTGTGGTACTCTGAAGATGTCCATTCAAAGCACGCCTGCACCATACCACCCGGGGGGCTGTGGATCCTAATTGTGACCGGTTTGGGGAAAAAGAAACTTTCCCCCCCTTTCTCATTTAGCGCAGTGCCATCCGCCCTTTATGGGATCGTCTTACGGCGATCCTGGACTTGCGCGGATGCGGCCCCAAGGACGTTTTAAGGCGCCTCTTCTGTAGTGACGCCTTGTCCCCTCCCGGTAGTGTAGCATTCCTCTGCTGCATCAGAGGAATAGTGGCGGCTTGGAACGCCACCAGAAGAAGGCGTCAGCCAACCGGCAACGCCTTACACTGGACTTGCCTTTTCGCGCGCAGTGTCTGCAAGTGGCGCCACTTAGGCGCTGAAAGGACTCAGCTTGTGCGGATCCTGAACAGGATCTAGAGGACCTGTCCACGCGCATCGTGATCCCTTCCCGCCCTCCCACCCCTACAACATTTGTTCCCCCCCACATTTGAGCTTTTTGTTTCTTTTTGTTTTTCTTTATTTCCCATCCCCGCGCATCGGAAGGACCTCTCCGGCATGGAGCCGGTAACCAGGAAGCTGTTTTGGAGTGGTGAACCTTCGGGTTCGCCACGCGACATTTCGATGTAATTTTATTTCAATGAAATAAATGCCCCGGCACATCCGGGTGTGAATCGCCACGGCGCGCGTCACTATGAACGACCGGAGGCTCATGCCTTCGCAGATCCTACTCGGTGACGTCGTCGTCTATCTGCGGTTTGCCGGGCAAACCCCAGTTTGCGGTAACTGCGGGAAGGAGGGCCACCGTCCACGGAAGTGCCCAACACGCAGTTGCCGATACTGTAAGCTGCTCGGTTACTCGATTAACGAATGCGTCGAGCTAAAACGAAAGAGGAAGACGAAAAACCTCCTTGCAACATCGCCGTCCGCGCCGACTCCATCCGCCCCGTCGTCAGATAAGAAATCCGGCGCGAACGAGGTTCCGCAGCGGACAAGCACAAAGTGCGATTGCGCAAGCGTGTCTGGGAGCAATGCTCCTTGAAAGCCCGCGCAAAAGGACAAAAAGCTTTTCCAAGCAGCTAAAAACAATCCCCGAGCAAAGCAGTCTGGAAAAATCCTCGGGCAGACTGCAAAACCGCCGCTACCGTCCGCTCTCGCTCCGGAGCGAAATAGCGGTGGCACGCCCGGGAAGTCCACCTGAGCGTCGAAAAAGCGGTCGCGCGCCCCTTTGCCCACGACAGGCAAGCCGGCCACGGCATGCCGAACGCCAGCAAAGGCTGAAAAGCCTCGCGCGACCCCCAAGAATCCCGCCACTCTGCCCGCACCTTTCGGTAAGGAGGTGCAGAAGGCAGAAATGGCGAAGGAGACTCTGGCCTCCATCGCCGTTTCCGAGGCCTTGGGAAAAATGCGAAGGACCCTGGAAGCCCTCGCGCCCAACCGAGGCAAACAGGAAGGCGGCGAGGATGGCTGGACCTTCGTCGGGGGAAAGAAGGAGCGCAAACCGCGCGATCCTTCCCACTTCCCGATCAAAAAGGTAGGCGGGCTGAAGAGGCAACTCCGCGCGCCCAGAAAGGCGCAAGGAAAAGCCTTTGCTGCCGCCGCGCGCGCCGCCGCAAACACCCGCGGCGAGAGGGGAGCCGCCGAAGCCGTGACCCCGAAAGGGGGATCGGCGACGAAGGCACCCTCTAAGAGTGCTGTACCAGCTCCGGGCTGCCAGCAAAAAAAGAGGCAGGCGAAACGCCCGCCGCGCACGCGCAATTCGGACTCCAAGGTGGAGTCCGAGGGCAGCGCTAAGGCTCGCCAAGCCCCGGTCAAGGCCAGAACTGCGCTCAAGCCAAAACTTGCCAGGCAAGAGCCTGATGCCGGGAACGGTTCCCGATGGCAATGGTCCTCGACTCCACCGAGCCAGCCGCGAGCGGCGCGGCGGGGACAGGAAGCGCTTGCGCTACCTCATCCGATGTGCTCCCGGCTGATACCTCGCCGGACGGGGCGAGGAACGCATCTCCATGTCCGTAGCAGCAATGCGCGGTCTCGCTTCTTCCCGTCGCGTTCGCGTTGCCTGTTGGAACGTCAACGGGCTGCAGGACAACGTGAAGAGGCGATTGGTTGCCAACGTCTTGCGCGACTTCGATCTATCCATGCTGCGAAAGATTCACGCACTCTCCTAGCAGCAAGCGGCCGATCTGCAAGTTCGCGCAGGCGGGACGCTCCATTGAAGGTCAGGCTCCCAGAATACCTGCGGAGTCGCATTCCTTGTTCGGGGCAGGGTGGCGGGAGCGGTGCGGAGCGTTTGTTTCGACGAGGAAGGTCGTGTGGGCCAACTTGTCCTCAAGTGGTCCGAATCGATCGATCTGGTCGTTACGAACATCGACGCGCCGAGCGGCGGCCGGCATTACGCCCAGCGACTTGCATTCCTGGGTGGCCGGCGCAGCCGCTGGCTCGATGACTCCGGCCCTAACGTGGCGCACCTCCTTGCAGGAGACTTCAACGTCCACCTGCTAACAGAGGAGAGATCCCGCTTGAGGGACAAGCAACTGGTGAGCGAGGTATGCGCGTCCGTGCGCGTGCAAAACTTGCTTGCTGGTGAGCCCGGGATGGAGAGATCGCCGGACCATGCGTTCCTCGATGAACACCAGCTCTCACGAGTAGGTCGGAGAGGGCGCCTGCTGTCCGCGATTTCGGATCATCCTAGACTGGAGTTCGAGCTCCTCCCGCCTGGCAAAGGGCCTCCGATGAATGTCTGGAGGTTGCCGGCCGACTGGCTTACCAATTCGGAGGCGGCGGAGCATCTCCGCCAACACCTCCGGGGCTTCGCCATCTGTGAACTCGAGGACTGGGACGATCTGAAAAGATCGGTCCGCGAGTCCTGCTGCCGGTTTTCCTTGCACCTGCTTACCCGCGGCTTCGGGGAGGGTGTCGCGAACAGCAGATCCTATCTGCAGGCGCGTACCTTTGCACGATGCCCGGACGTCCGGCGTCTGGCGGAGTAGAAGGCTAGGGCCGAGCGCCAGGTTTGACAGTCTGGATCGGCTTTTCTGCTCGATGACGCTGGCCAGGAATGCTCGGCTGCAGCCGAAGTACACCACGTAGTCAAGCGCTACTACTCCTCGTTGTACGCGGAGGAGCCCACGGAAAGCAGTCTCTCCGAGCTGCTTCTTCTGACGGGCAATCCTGCTATCGACGAGGAGGAACGCGCCAGATTGGATTGGGCCTTCAGGACGGAAGAAGTATCTACTGCCGTAGCGGGCCTGAAGATGCGTGAGGCGCCTGGGGAGGATGGCCTGCCCGCGGAGTTCTTTCAGTGCTTCGCGGCGGAGCTCGTCCCCCTGGTGCTAAGCCTTTCCTCGCTGATGCGTGAGAAGGGAGATGTTTCCGCTTCTTTCCGCTCAGCAAACGTGCGGCTCCTGCCGGAAGGCGGTGATTTGCGCCATCTCAGCAACTGGCGTCCCATCACATTGGTGAATTCGGACGTCAAGTTGTTCTCCAGGCTATGGGTCGCGCGCCTGGGGAGAATCGCAGAGTCCTTGGTAAGCCCAAAGCAGACGTATGCTGTTCCGGGGCGGACCATGGACGCGAATCTCTTCTTCGCGCGAACATGATTCGAGTTGTAGCAGTGCATGGCGCAGCAGAGCCAGGCAGCCGAAATCGCCGCTTACAAAGGAAAGCGGCGGTGTTCAAGGGACGATAAAACGCCGGGAGCCTTAGCGGTCGCCGTCGATCTCTGCAAAGCGTTCGACAGCGTAAACCAGGACCTTCTTCTGGAGCTTCTGGGACGCCTAGGCCTCCCGAGCCACGTCATCGCCTACTTGCGCTCCTGCTGGCGCCACGCGTTATGCTGTATCTCTTTCAGCGGGCTCCACTTGTACGGCATTCCCATACGGCGGGGTATCAGGCAGGGAGACAGCTGAAGCCCCCTGCTCTTTAGCATCTTCTTTGAGTTGGTGCTGAGGGCGTACAGGCTGACGCTGGCCAACCTGCCGAGCTCCTGCCCGGGAACACCGGCCGTGGCCGCCTATGCTGACGACCTTCTGCTGCTGCCCATGTCCACCCCGGCGACCAGGCTCGAGGACTTCTTCGAGCTCATTCGTCGCGGTGCGGGCCTGAGCGTCAACAGGACGAAATGAACCGTTGTACCGGATGGCTGTACGTGGGAGGAACAGTCCGACTGGATCCGCCTGGGGATCCCCACGGGCAGGTGCTTGAATTACCTCGGCGTTCCCTTGGGCGCCTTCTGTCCCGCAGAAGCGTGTTAGGACTGCATTCACAAGGCCGAGACCGCTCTGGGCCCGTTCCAAGGCAGCAGATTTCTCCTGTCGGAATAGGCATTCGTGTGGAACATTTTCGTTGCCCCCCTCCTCCGTCCCCTCTTTTTGGTTTGTTCCCCTCCCTACTCGGCTAAGTGCCGGGCGCAACGCCTGTTGCGTAACGCCGTGTGGGGACCGGCGTGGTTCAGGATACGCCTGAAGGACTTGGCGGCTCCTCGGCGGGATGCAGGATTGGGCATGCTGACGCTGGAGCGGATCGGACTGCTAGTGCAGTTCCGCATGCTGGCTCTTTGCGCCCAGCCTTTGACGACTCCTTGGTGTGCTCCAGCGCGGCTGCTACTGCGGCGCTGCACGGGTGGCGACGGACTACGTTCGTTGCATCTGCGCACGGAGCGCGCCCAGAGAGGATTCGGCTTCCCTTTGAAGCAGCTCGCCACGCTTCTGGGAAAGCATGAGTGGATCTCCTGCCGGCTGACGAACTTCAACGCCTGAAGGCAGAAAGCCTTATCGTCCTGGGCAGCGCAACAGGATGTGTCCCGTTTGGAACTCCGTTGCGTGAAACTTTCCCCATACTGTCCAGTGGAGAAGGTGCTGGAAGACCAGGACCAATGGACACGCCTAGCCGCGACGCCACTCGCCGAAGCACTGTGTGCACTGATGGTGCGAGATGATAGTGACCTGCCGGCGAGGTGGGAGATCACTTGCGAAATCGCAGGCGAAACCCGACTGCTGAGCGGTTGGAGGAATTGCGAAGTGGCAGACGCTGCCACACCTCGCATTCTTGCAAAGGGTCTTCTCCGGTGGTGTGAGCTCCTCGGGGTGCCCACCGATGAACTTGTGGTCCCTTCTGCGTGTTTGGACGCGACTCTCTTCCCCCTTCGGTGGAAGCAGGACGCTTTTGTGCTGGTGCATTGGGGTTTGTACTGCAACCTGCGGGCGCACCTGATTTCCGGGGGAGTTGCGTCCCCGAACTGTGCCAAATGCGGAGCGGTGGAATCGCTTCCGCATTTGCTGTTTGAGTGCGGTGCCCTGCAGGAGCTGTGGCAGCGGCTGTCTTCAGCGCTCCTGCACCCTGGACACACCTCACTGGATTGGATGCGCCGCTTCTACACGCGTGGCGGACTTTCTCTTGGAGCGGTCGTCGCAATCATCTGCTGCGTCCGCGCCATTGTCAGGGCCCGCCACGTATTGCAGATGCGAGCAGTCCCAACAGTGGTCCCCGACACCGCATCCTGCAACCTGCAAATGGTTTCCGGGTGGCCATTAGATTGGAGCAGAAGTGAGGACGGAGATCGGCGGCTTTCACCGCCGGTTCTGTGAATAGGAACGGTTAGACGGTATACCCCTGTCCCCGCCCTTCCAACCAATTTATTTATTCATTGTCCCACCACCTCCCGTTCCGAACTTTAAGTGTGCCCGGAGTGCGTTCCCGGAAATCTACTCCCTATTTTCTGTTCCCCTTGCCTGGGAACACAGTTCCCAGTTGATATTATAATAAACGTCCCGGCGCAACCGGGTAATAAACGACGATGCTGCAATCCTTAGTTATCGCGCTACCCTGCACTTTCTTCTTCTGTTGGTAGGCGATTTTTTTCCTCAACCTTCTCTTCTTTTTGCTATTTTTGGCCGTTGCCACCTGTCAATCGGGCTTCTGGAAGGATCCCTGGACTTTTTCGGCGTTGTTCTTCGGAGTCTCGGGTGCGGCCTAGGTCTTTGGCGCGGGTAGCACAGCCTTCGCGGCAGCTTTCGCCGCCAGCCTTTTGTGCAGCAACCGAGCGCGTTTTTTAAGGTTTCTCTTGAAAACTACCCGCACTGCTGCTCTTGGGCACACCTCCCTCGTGTGAAACATTGCGCCGCATACTTGGCACTGCAGTTTGGGACACCTTTTTCTGATGTGGGCCGACGTATTGCAGAAGCCACAGTATTTCGGCTTCCCCACATACCATAGGGCGACGGTTTCGTCATCGATCACCAGTTTGTGGGGAAGAGTGCAGCCTTCCCGAACGGTCACGCATGCAGCCGTGAGGCTGTTTCAGCCCCGTGTAGTTCTTAAAAGGAGTGAACTTCGTCTACTGCGCGTGGACAGTTCCATATTGTTCTAAAGCGGCGCAAACCTGTTATTTACGCATCCTCGCGGTCACGCCGATTATGTGGACCAGAATGCTACGGTTTGCCTTAATGGGGAGGATCCTGCGCGACCCCATCACCACGGGGGTTTAAAGCAGTCGTTGAAACAGCTCTGCTTGTTTGCAGATGACCTCAACGTACTGACCCTCGCCGCGAATGGTCATAGCGCTGAGCTCCTCCTCTTTAACATGGAAATCGCGCATCCCCTTCGAAAAGGCGCGCGCACACTCTAAAGAATACAGATCGCCTATCTTGTAAAAAATTCAAGGGTTGTACCCCTCTTCCACATAGGCCGACAATTCCGCCGCGGCTGCAGGCGATGGCGTCCACACAACGACGCTGCAGCGGGGACCGATTCTGTGGATATGGATGCCTCTACCTCCATTGCCTCTGAAGAGCCAGGGGGCGGCGTTTGCGCTGCTTCCCTGGTCATCCCTGGTGGTCGCGTCAGGCATCGCTGTTTGATCGACCACCGAATAACACGACACTTACACTAGAGTAGACTTCCTGGCACGAGGAGCACCGGGAAAACACGTCCGCCCTCGAGCGCATGTGGCGTTCGACGGCGTGGACCAGGATCTCCTTTTGTAGCTTTTGCGTCGCATGGGCTTCCCTCCTACTTGAACGGCGTACTTGCGCTCCTGCTGGAGCTCCGCCCTAACAAACATCTGCTTCAGAGGGCAGAACGTGTACGGCTTGCCGTTGCGCCGCGGGATTCGGCAGGTTGACAGTCTAAGTCCGCTGCTCTTTAGCACCTACTTCGAGTTGGTTCTAAGAACATACAGGATGACTTTGGCTGCCTTGCCAAGCTGGTGCCCCGGTAGGCCTGTCCTTTCCTCATATGCCAACGATCTCTTGCTACTGCTCCCAATGTCCGCCTCGGCAACGGTAGTCGAACATTTCTCCGACCTGCTAAGACCTAGGACAGGGCTACGGATCAACAGGGCAAAATCGTCGATGAGTGGAGTTGGTGCGACGTGAGTAGAACGGCCTGTCTGGATCCGCCTGGAGATCCCGGCGGGCACACATCTGAAGTACCTTGGCGTTCCGCTGGTGGACTTCTGCCCGTTAGAAGCATGGTCAGACCGTCTTTAGAAAGTGGATTTCGAGATTCATCCGTTCCTGGAGGGCAAGTTCCACTTGCCGGAACGGGCCGCACCATGGAACGCTTTTGCTACCCACATCCTTTCTTCCCTACTTTCTGTTTGCCCCGTCCCCAAAGAAATAAAAAAGAGGACAAAGGACCTCTTGCGCATCGCCCTTTGGTGCTAGGGGAGTCCCTGAGTCCCTTTGATGGACTTGTGCGCTCCGCGTCGTGATGGTGGTTCAGGCCTCCTGACAATGGAGCGCATGGAATTTCAGCTGCGATGGCAAACCTTGGCCATCGCAGCCAAGCTATGGAGAATTCTTTGGTGTGTTCCTGCCAGCCTTCTTGCCAGACGTGCATCGGGAACGGGAGGACTCGCATCTCTTCTTTTATGTCGTGGAAGGAAGACAAGAGGATGCGGCCTTCTACTCGGACGAGTAGCCACCCTTGTAAGGGAGAATGCGTGGATGATCTGCACCCCCGTCAACTCCAGCGCATAACTGGATGAAACAGTTGGCACGTAGGCTGTTGTGAATAAGAAAAGCCACGTGACATGGAATAGTCTGCTACGCGGCCGATACGCCCGCTGCACTCTACGCGAGATCCTGGAGTTTCCAGCCAGAAGCACGTGGGCAGAGACGACCTGCCTGGCGACGGTGCTACTTTATTACGTAGGGCAATCGTCAGCAGCCGGACGCCGAGGTGCTAAGTGTCTTGCCATATCGCAGGCAGCGAAAAATTGTTGAGCGCTTGGACAATGGGACAGTTGGCGGACGCCACAACCCATAGGGTCCTTGTGCAAAGACTGAAAAAATGGGGAGAGCTGCTCTGCATCACGACTGATGACCTGAAGTGGCCCCCAGTAAGAACTGAAACAAGGATCTTTCCCCTAAAATGGCAAGAGTCGGCGCTGATGCTGTTGCACTGGGGACTCCTCTACAATGCACGCCGTTATCACTGGACACGGGGAAGTTTTCACCCGGTCACGCCGAAGCGTTCATTAAAAAAACACAGTACATTTGCGGTACTAGGCCCCAGTACGGCCAATAGTTCCTGGGACCTGCCAGAAAGCCGGTTAGCAGATTAACTTGATTCTCCTCGGCAGCGAGGTGGGGATGGTAAAACAAAAAGAAAAATAAATGAAATAACAGAAAGAAACTATTTGGGGGGCCGGGAAGGGATCACAGCCTGCCGGAGGGAGAGATCAACCTTTCCAGGATGCCTTCGAGGTCCCTCGTCATAGTTCCCATATGGGACCAGCCGATCGCGATTCGCAGGTAGCGACCTGCGTGTACGATGGGGTCCCTGTCGCTGCTTCCTCTGTTGGCTGCGCTCCAGGCGGCCACAATCCCTCGGAGGCAGCAGAGCGCTGCCAGGGTTGGGGCTAATGGCAGGGTGTCTCGCATGAAGAGGGGTCTCAGAACGTCTCAGGGGATACTGCCGACCGATATAGGGAGGGTCGCACCAAAACGTTTCGTTGGGGATTTGGCATAGAGCAAGGAGAAGTGACTACTCAGTGTTCGCCGTACTTCGGCAGGAGCCATGCATTCCCGGCCTTTGTCGTCGAGCAGAATAGCCGCTCCAGACTGCCAGACCTGGAGCTCGGCCCTCGCCGTGTACTCTGCGAGGTGCCGGACTTGCGCACGTCTAGAGAAGGTGCGCGCCTGCAGAAATTCTCGGCTATTGGCCACGCCTTCTCCAAAGCCGCGCGGTAGGAGGTGCAGGGGGAACCGGTCGCAAAACTCGCGAACCGATCTCTTAAGATGGTCCTAGTCTGCGAGCTGCCGGATGGCAAAGCCGCGAAGGAACTGGCGAAGATGCTCCGCCGCTTCCGGGTGACTCAGCCAATCCGGCAACATCCTCCAAACATTGTTTGGAGGTCCCTTGCCCGGCGGGAGTAGCTCGAACTCCAGCCTATCATGGTCCGATAACGTAGACGGCACCCTGCCTCTCATTCCCACTCGTGGGAGTAGGTGTTCATCGAGGTAGACGTGATCCACTCACCTTTCCAGTCCAGGCTCGCCGGCTTCCAAGTTACGCGCGTGCACCGACCCGCATGCCTATTCCATCCGCGACCGTTCCGCCAGGGACCGCGTCTCGTTGGGAAGCAGGTGGACGTTGAAGTCCCCTGCGACGAGATGTGCCACTCCGGCTCCAAAGTTCCTAAGCCATTGGCTCTCCAGCACGTCGAAGAACTCGATTCTTTCGGCGCGCCGATAAAAGCCGCTCGGCGCGTAGACGTTCGTCAGGACGAGGTCGATTAAATCTGACCACTTCAGTACAAGATGGCCTATTCTCCCTTCCTGGTCGAATCGAACGCTGCGCACCGCTCCCGTTATCCCACTATTAACGACAAACCTGACTCCGCACGATAGTGCAGAACCTTCTCGCCAGTACAGGGTGCCACCCGCGCGCTGTTCAATTTCGGCAACCTCCGTGTCGGAGATGTGATGCATCTCCTGAAGGATCGCCAAGTCGGAGTGTCGCAGGGTGTCTGACACGCCGCGCCTCTTTTCGTCCCTGCGCAGCAAGTTGACGTTATAACAGGCTACGCTGAACCGACGAAGAGAGGCGACTTCCTGCATTAAGGCTGGGAAGTTGAGCACAGGTTTCTCGCCATGTCCGGCGAGTGGTCACGAGACAGAACGGCAAATCTTGGAGACTGGACATCTCCATTCGAAGCCGCCCTGCTTGTTGCCGGTAGCTCAGAGGTGAGGCCCATTCCCTCCTCTTTGCTCCCCGGCAACAGTTCCTCTTCGGCAACAACGCGCTTGCGGGTCTTCGGGAGGCGATTGCGCGGTTTCGGACGGGTTTCGCGCTGTGTGCTCATTCTGTCGAACTCTGGATCAGAATCCGACAGTCGAGCGCTTGCCAGGCGCTGCTTCTGTTTCCAGGAATCATTTGCTGCCTGTTTCTTAGCGCTTTCTGCTACTGCGGCTGGGACTTTCGTCCTTTTAGCTGCAGCAGCAGCTTTCCGCTCCATCCGCGAGAGGACGACTGCACAGAAGGAAAGGATCGCAATCTTTTTTTGGGATGGTTTCGCGGGTTTCTTTTGCCCACTCACCTTCACACAGAGCTGCGAGGACCTTGACGGTTTTTTTTTAATAACCTTTCTCACCTGTATCCAGCCGTCTTTCTTCGCGTCGCAGTTGTTTGCCCTCCTGAGATGGCGCTGCGCCCGCGGCTGTAAAAGGCGTTGCCATGGCTGCCTCTTAAAGTGCTGCCTCCGCGCAGTCGTAAGCGACTCTCTTAGCGATCGCGAATGGCGCTGCCTCTTGCAGACGGGAGGATTCGCGCGTTGCCTTTGCGACCGCAGGGGCACTGCTGTAGCGGTTGTGTTCGCTCTAGCAGTTTCTTCCTTGGCCGCAGTAGGCGCTGCGTCCGCGCGCGAGGGCTGCGGGTTTGCCGGCTGTTTCGTCGCGGCACTCGGCGCCGGAGGCATCTTGGCCGCAGTAGGGTTAGCCGGCACGGAGTACTTTGCCCGCGGGCGCGATTTGCCCATTTCAGGCGAGCGATTGCATTCCTCGCCACTTGCCGAGGCCTTGATAGGAGGATTCGCGGTCGTGATGCCGACAGTAGGAGGCTTCTTGCCCTCCGGCGCACTCTCTCCTGCATTGAAAATTTCGCTAAGAGGTTTCGGTGAGATCTCGCATTGCTCGCGAGCTTCCTTCGGCTCGGTAGCCAGAGACTCCGCCGAGATGCGTTTTTTTTTAATGTTTTTCTCCCCTTTTTTGTGGAGGATAGGAAGAGTTTTCTGCGCAGGCGCGTTTGCGGTTTTCGCAACGCTCTCCGAAGTTTTGAGGTTTTTTTCCCACGATTCGCGGAGTTTATTTCGTGATGCGAAACGCGCTTCCTTCTTGCGCTTTTCGTTTTTTCAAAGGAGCTCCGGGCACGTCTCTTTTGTGTGCCCGGGCTCGTGGCAGTAACGGCAAGCGGCCGAGGACACTTCGTAAGGCGGTGACCCTCCTGACCGCATTCCGCGCACACAAGGGTTTGCCCTGCAAACCACAGGCGGACGGTCATTCCATCCACCTGCAGTCTCGTGGGCATTGCCCGGCGATCCGCCATCGTCACTCGCACCAGCGCGACCCCGCTGTGGTGGTCTTCCAAACCCTCAGCAAGGTTCGGCAACTTCCAAAGCGCATGAACGGTGGCGAATTTTTCAAGGGCCTCCGCGGCCTGGCGGTACGAAAGGCCCTTTCTCACTCTACTCAGCCGGACAACGAACGACTGGTCCGCTGTGATGGGGAGTATTTCCTGCCCACGAATGAACAGCGGCGTGTGCAGCAAACGCTGCGTAAGAAGAGCGTCCTTAATGGACACCTTCCAGTAGCCGCACCCACTCATGGGCATGATGGACTCCAGCTTGCCTCTCTGAACTCTAATCCGTCTGAGTTCCTGGACAAAATCGCGCCCAACCCGCTCAGGTATAAGGATACTCACCTTATACCTGAATGCAGGCGTGTAGCCATTTGCTACATACGCTTGCAGCTCAGGGCTATCGGGCGAAGGTCCCATTGTAGCCGCGAGGACAGCGACCTGGGAGAACGTCCTCGCCGTCAGCGAGGACAGTGGCTCCCGGCTAGCAGCCAAAACCACCATCTCAGGATCAGGTACCGTTCCCTTCTTGCGGCTGATGTTCCTCTTTGCTCCCATAGCAGCACAGAAGCACAGTGGAACAGAAACTCACAAGAGTCAGTCTACCACGGAGCGACGCAAAAGCACGTCCGTACGCGACCGGCGCTGATGCGGGAGACCGGAGATGTTCCTGCATCTTTCGGATCAGCAAACGAGCGGCTCCTGCCGAAAGGCGGGGATTTGCGTCACCTTAACAACTGCGTCCTTGATGAATTCGGACGACAAGTCGTTCTCCTAACTTTGGGTCGCGCGGCTAGGGAGACTCGCAGAGTCCTTGGTAAGTCCGGAGCAGACGTATGCTGTTCCGGGGAGGTCCATGGACGCGAATCTCTTCTTCGCACGAACATGGTTCGAGTTGCAGCAGCGCGTGGCGCAGAAGAGCCAGGCAGGCGAAAGCGCCGCTGCCAAGGGAAGTGGCGGTGCTCGAGGCACGACGGAACGCCAGGCACCTTAGCAGTCGCCGTCGATCTCTGCTAAGCGTTCGACAGCGTAAACCAGGACCTCCTTCTGGAGCTTCTAGCACGCTTTGGCCTCCCGACGCACCTCATCGCCTACTTGCGCTCCTACTGGCGCCACGCGTTATGCTGTATCTCTTTCAGCGGGCGCAACGTGTACGGCGTTCCCATATGGCGAAGTATCAAGCAGGGAGACAGCTTAATCCCCTTGCCCTTCAGCATCTTCTTTGAGTTGGTGCTGAGTGCGTGCAAGCTGACGCTGGCCATCCTGCCGAGCTTCTGTCCGGGAACTTCGGCCATGGCCCCCTATTCTTACGACATTCTTCTTTTGCTGCCCATGTCCACCCAGGCGTCCAGGCTCGAGGACTTCTTTAAGCTCATTCGTCGGGGAGGGGGTCTTTTCGTCAGGACGAAATCAACCGTTGTACCGGTTGTCTCTACGTGGGATGAGCAGTCCGATTGGATCCGCCTGGGGATCCCAACATGCAGGTGCTTTAAGTACCTTGGCGTTTCTTTGGGCGCCTTCTGTCCATCAGAAGCGTAGTCGGACTGCCTTCGCAAGGCGAACACTGCTCAGGGCCTGTTCCAAGGCGGCAGGTTCCTCCTGTTGGAACTGGCCTTCGTGTGCAACATTTTCTTTGCCCCCTTCCTCCGTGCCCTCTTTTTTGTTTGTCCCCCTCCCTACTCGGCTAAGCTTCGGGCGCAACGCCTGTTGCGAAACGTCTTGTGAGGACCGGCGAGGTCTAGGATACGCCTCAAGGACTTGGCGGCTTCTCGGCGGGATGCAGGATTGGGCATCCTGACGCTGGAGCGGATCGGACTGCTAGTGCAGTTCCGCATGCTGGCACCTTGTGCGCAGCTCTGGACTACTTCGTGGTGTGCTCCGGCGCGGCTGCTGCTGCGGCGCTGCACGGGTGGCGACGGACTATGGGCGTTGCATCTGCGCACGGAGTGCGCCCAGAGAAAATTCGGCTTCCCACTGAAGCAGCTCTCCTCGCTTATGGGAAAGCATGCGTGGATCTCCTGCCGGCCGACTTACTTCAACGCCTGGAGGCAGGAAGCCTTATTGTCCTGGGCAGCGCAACAGGATGTGTCCCGTTTGGAACTCCGTTGCGTGAACCTTTCCCATATTGTTTTGTGGGGGAGGTGCTTGAAGACGAGAACCAGTGGACACACCTAGCCGCTACGCCACTCGCCGAAGCACTGTGTGCATTCATGGTGGAAGACGACAGTGACCTGTAGGCGAGGTGGGAGGTAGTTTGCAAAATCGCAGGCGAAACCTGACTGCTGGGCGGCTGGAGGACTTGCGAGCTGACAGACACTGCCACTCCTCGCCTTCGTGCCAAGGGACTTTTCTTGTGGAGCGAGATCCTCGGGGTGCCCACCGTAGAACTTGTGGTCCCTTCTGCGTGCTTGGACACGACAGTCTTCCCCCTTCGTTGGAAACAGGACGCTTTTGTGCTGGTGCATTGGGGTTTGTACTGCAACGTGCGCGCGCACCTCGTTTCCGGGAGAGGTGCGTCCCCGAACTGCGCAACATTCGGAGCGGTGGAATCGCTTCCGCATTTCTATTTGAATGCGGTGCCCTCCAGGAGCTGTGGCAGCGGCTGTCTTCAGCGCTCCTGCACCCCGGACACACCGCAAAGGAATGGATGCACCGCTTGTATACGCGTGGCGGTCTTTCTCTTGGAGCGGTCGTCGTAATCGTCTGCTGCGTCCGCGCCGTCGTGAGGTCACGGCAAGGAATGCAGCCTGCAACCTGCAAATGGCTGCCAGGTGGCCACATCTTCAAGCGGAAGTGTGGACGGAGATCGGCGGCATTCACCGCCGGTTCTTAGAATAGGAACGGTTGATTTGCATACCCCTGTCCTTGCCCTTGCTTCCTGTTTATTTCTTTATTGTGCTTTCCCACCCGTTCCGAACTTTGAGTGTGCCCTGCCTGAGTGCCGGGAACCCTCCTCTCCATCTTCTGTTCCCCTTACCTAGGAACACAGTTTCCAGCAGGCATTATTAATAAACGTCTTGCCACAACCGGGAAATAAACGACGACGCTGCACTCTTTAATTATCGCGCTACCGTGCTCTTTCTTCTTCGGTTGGTAGACGATTTTTTTCTCCAACCTTCTTTCCTTTGATTTTTTGGCCTCTGGCACCTGCCATCCAATCTCCTGACCGGATCCTTCGTCTTTTTCGCCGTTGTTCGCTGGTGTCTCGAATGTGGCCTAGGCCTTGGACGCTGGTGGCACAGCTTTCGCGACAACTTTCGCCGCCAGCCTTTTCTGCAGCAGCCGGGCGCGTTTTTTAGGTTTCTCTTGGAAACCACCCGCACTGCTGCTTTTGAGCACACCTCCCTCGTGTGCCCCATTGTGCCGCATACTTGGCACTGCACGTTGGGACACCTCTTTTTGAGGTGGCCCGACGTATCGCAGAAGCCGCAGTATTTCGTGTTGCCCACTTACCATAGGTCGAAGGTTTCGCCATCGACCACCAGGTTGTGGGGAAGAGTGCCGCCCTTTCGAACGGTCACGCTTTCAGCCGTGAGTCCGTGTTGCAGCCTTGTGTAGTCCTCAAAAGAAGTAACTTTGGACTACTGCGCGTGGACCGTACGATATTCCTCCGACGCGGCGCGAACCTCTTCCTTGAGAGTGCAGCCCTCCCGAACGGTTACACGGGCAGCCGTAAGGCCGCACTGAACTGTATTATAGTCCTCGAAAGGACTAGGCTTGGTCCATACTGCATGGACTGTGCCTTCTTTTCCCAACGCGGCGCGTAACTGTTCTTTCCGCATCCGCGCGGTAACTCCAAAAAGGTGGACCACCTTACTGTGGTCCGCCGTAACGGGAAGGCATCTGCGTGTCCACATTACCACGGGGGTTTTAAGCAGACGTTGGGCCAGATCTGTATGTTTGCAGATCACCTCTACGGACTGCCCCCCGCTACGAATGGTCATAGCGCAGAGCTCCTCCTCTTTAACATCGAGAGCGCTCATCCCCTTCGAAAAGGCGCGCGCACTCTCAGATGAATACAAATTTCCTACCTTGTAGAATAGTGATGGGTTATACCCCTCTTCCACATAGGCAGATAATTCCGCCGCAGCAACAGGCGATGGCGCCGACACGACGGCGCTCCACGCCCGCGCTGCAGCGGGGACCGGTTTTGTGGGGGCGGACGCCCCCACCTCCTTCGCCACTGAAGGCGACGTTGCCGCCGCCCCCTGGCACTCCACCTTCTCTAGAAACGACGTTGCCGCCGCCACCTGGCACTCCATTTCTTCAGGAGGCGACGTTGCCACCGCCCCCTGACACGCACTGGTGGTCGTGTCAGGCATTGCTGCCTGATCGACCATCACCACACACGAAGCCTACACCTAGGGAGGGTTCCCGGCACGAGGAGCACCGAGGAAACCAGTCCGCTCTAGCCGACGTAAAGCTTTCGATTTTCACCCGGATTTCTCCGGGTCGTTTATTAAAAAAATAAACTTTGTAAACAAATTATTAATGGCTGTGGCAATGCTCCAGCCAGAAGCTAAGAACCACGGCGGCTGCCAATTCACCGGTTTCTAGACCGGTACGGTCCACTAAGGCAGCAGGGGAAAGGGGAAAAACAAAAAAAAACTAAACAAAAAAAAAAAGCAAAGGGTGGGAGGGAACGGGAAGGGATCACTGTTGCTGCTGGGGCCGCATCATCCCTCTCAGGATGCTGGCAAGCTCTTGTTTGTTGTCAACATCCAGGTGGGGCCATCGCGACGCCCTCCTCAGGAATTCGGAGGCGCACTGGTTGGCTTCCTGATCGCTAGGTCCTCCCGTCGCCGTGCTCCAGGCGGCGACGATCCCACGAAGGCTGCACAAGGCTGCTATCGAGGACGCTGGCCGCAGGGCGTCGGCAACGAAGAAGGCTTTTAGTGCGACCCTGGGGTTGCCGCAAGGGATACCGATGGCCGCGGCAAAGCGGAACCAAAGGGGCCGAAGGGCAACACAATCCACTAGGAGGTGGGGGAGGGACTCCCGTTCCCCGCACCTTACACAATTGGGATCCACCACTCCCCAGGTCCAGTGGTGTCGACGGGCGTTGCAGGGGAGTCCCCAGTGCTGCAACAGGAATGCCCACTCCTGCCATTTTAGGGGGAGGATGGAAGTGTTCATAAGAATCGGGGGCCACTTCAGATGTTCAATCGGAACATCCAGCAGCGCTCCCCAGCGCAGAAGTCCATTAGGAGGCGCACTCGGGGACGCAGCATCAGTTAGCTGGCTCGTCTTCCACTCTCTCTGCTTCTTCTCCTTCCCGGAGATTTTTATTGTAACCTTTCACTTCGCCGCAACATCGCTGTCCTGATGTTCTACTAGGGAGCCCAGCGCAGCAGCGAGGGGGGTTCTTCCTGACCACGCTCTCTTCTTAGGATCCTCCAGGATCTCACGGAGCGTGCAACTTCTGTAACACCCAAACAAGAACCTTCATTCCTGATGGGAGGGTTGCATGCCGAACTGTCCCCACGTACGAACGGTTTCCTGCAACCAGGCACTACCGTTCGCGGGGAGACAAGTGATCCATCCTTGATTTTTCCTAGTCAGCGCAGCCACCCTCCGTAGCTGAAGCCCACATCGGTTGATGCGGCTTCGATGGAGTGCAAGAAACGACGTAAGTCCCGTCTTGCCGGTGGCTTGCAGAAGGAGGAGACGTGCAGGGACGCACCAACAGGTACACCACAACTCCGGCACAAGTGCCAAAATCCGGAACTGGAGCTGCAGCTCCAGCCGCTCCAATGTCAGGAGGCCGAGACCACCGTCCCGACGCGGAGCGCACAAGTCCTTCAGGCGGACTCGGGGCCTCCCGTTGCCCCAAAGGGCGATACGGAGGAGGTCCTACGTCCGCTTTTTGATCCTCTCTGTGGGGGGGCAAACAAACAACAGGGAACGGAGGAGAGGAGCCGCGAACATGTTCCAAACCGCGGCCCGTTCAGGCAGGAAAAACCTGCCGCCTCGGAACGGGCCGATAGCCGTCTCTACTTTTTGAAGGCAGCGGGACCACGATTCCGCAGGGGAGTAGTCCCCCAACGGCACACCAAGGTACTTGAAGTACCTCACCGTGGGGATCCCCAAACGGACCCAGTCCTACTGCCCTGCCCACGCCGCACCAACTGGCATCACGGACGACTTCGCACTGTTTACCGTAAGCCCGGTTCTTCGATTCAGCAGGTCGAAGAACTTCTCGACCGCCGAAGCCGGGGTGGACATAGGGAGCAGTAGCAGGAGGTCGTCCGCATATGCTGAAACCGCAGGCGTTCCGGCGCATTCATGTGGCAGGTGCGCCAGAGTTTCCCTGAACGCTTTCAGTACCAACTCAAAGTAGGTACTGGAGAGCAAGGGGCTCAGGCTGTCTCCTTGCCGGATTCCACGTCGCACCGGTACGCCATGCACGGTCTGCCCGCTGAAAGTAACATTGATTAGCGCATCGCGCTAGCTAGAGCGCAGATAGGCCAATAAGGAGGCCGGGAAGCTCAAGCGTTCCAAAAGTTCCAGCAGGAGATTCTGGTCGACGGTGTCGAATGCTTTACGCAAGTCGACAGCGACCGCAAGTGCTCCCTCACCCATCCGACCATCCGTCGCATGACTGACGGACTCACCGGAATTCCCGGTGCGCATCAAGCCCCTTTCGTGTTGGAGTTCTAGCCAGGTGGAAGCGTGGAACAGGTTCGCCTCCATGCTTCGCCCCGGAACAGCATACGTCTGTTCTGGGCTGATAAAGGCGTTTGCAACCCGTCCCAAACGCTCAGCCCAAACCTTAGCTATCAACTTGGCATCCCCATTCACTATTGTGATGGGACGCCAGTTGTTCATGCTCCTCAGATCTCCTCCCTTAGGGAGAAGCCGCACCTTTGCCGAACGAAACGGGGCGGGAACGTCACCTGTCTCGCGTATCAGCAAGGTGAGTTGATGTACCAGGGGGGTTAGCTCAGCCGCGAAAGTTTGATAAAACTCCGCGGACATGCCTTCCTCCCCTGGAGCCTTTCGCCTCTTGAGCTTTCCGATGGCCGAGATGATCTCGCCCATCGTGAAAGACTCGTCGAGGGACTTTTTCTCCTCTTCCCCGATCGCAGGAGCGCCTTCCGGAAGCAGGATTCGTGAGAAATCCCGCTCGGGAGTCGTTCTTGCGTACAGGGAGGAATAAAAACGCCGCAGCAGACCGCGGATCTGAGCGGGTGCCGAATGCTCCTGGCCCTGATCGTCCAGCAAGCTGGCCGATACTGACTGCCAGGCTTGCCTCTCGGCTCCCGCTTTGTATTCCGCCAGCCTGCGGATGTCGGGGGTCCTGGCGTAACGGCAAGCCTGCAGATAGGCTCGTTCGTTACGTACCCCGTCCCCAAATCCCGCAGGTAGGCGGTGCAGAGGGAACTGGTCGCAGAACTCCTGGACCGACCGTTTGAAGCGGTCCGAATCCTGAAGTGTCTGCATCCTAAAGCTCCGTATAAACGTGCGGAGATGTTCCGTCGAGTCCGGGAGCTTCAGCCGGTCCCCTGGCAAACGCTACGCTGACGAGGGGGGGGCCCTGTCGCGCGGATGGATTTCAATCACGATTGGTCGATGGTCGGACAACTCGCACAACAACTTGCAGCGCCTGCCCACACGAGTGCACTGGTGCTCGTCAAGGAACACGTGATCGGTGTTGTCCTCCATCCCTGGTACACTGGCCAACAAATTACAGGTGTGCACCGCCGCGCACACCTCGTTGACCAGGTCATGCTCGTCATTCGGCCCGTCCAGTTTCAGACGAACGTTAAAATCGCCCGCAACCAGATGGGCATTCCGCACGCCTGCCTCGGTCAACCAGTCGCGATGGAGGGCAAGGAAAAATTCTTTCCTGGCCTTCCTTTTCGTCAGGTCCGCTCCGCTCGGGGCGTAAACGTTCGTAACGATCAGGTCGATCGAGTGCGACCAGCTGAGAGTCAGCTGGCCGACACGACCGTGATCTTCGAACCGAACTCCACGGGCGGCGGCCTCGATGGCGGGACGAAGCAGGTAGGCGACACCACAGCTTCTCGATGTTCCACACCGATACCACAGCCGCCCTCCGTAGATGCGTTCGATCTCCTGCGCTTGTTCTGCAGAGATCACATGGATCTCCTGCAGCAGCACAAGGTCGAACGATCCTAGAATGGCGGCCATGTCTCGTCTCCTGCCGGCGTCTGTCATGCCGTTCACGTTCCAAACGGCGATGCGCAGACGACGGCGGGAGGAGATTCCCGGCATTACTGCCGGAAAGATGACGGTGTGGGGGAACCCGCCTCTTCCGAGGCGGGTGAGATGACCATTAGGGTTTCAGCCTCCTCAGGCACCTTGGGTACCTTTCCGGCTTCAACCCCCTCCATCTCCTCCGTGTCTGTGCGTGGTGGTCTCTCGAGTGACGATTCCCGGGATTCTCCCACGCTCATGGCACCCTCGCAGTCGGAAGTGATCTCCACGCCTTCGACCTGGAGAGGGGCTTTCCAGGGTTTGCTGGACTTCCTTCCAGCCTTCCGGCGGGGTGCCGCGGAGATGGAAACTTGGTTTCCGGCCTGCGCTTCGGGGTCGGAAGTTACCGACTCCTCGGTGGAGGCCGGACGCCTCACTGCCTTTTTGCCAGCCTTGGAGGGGTCTGGCTGCAACGATGCAGCCAGCTCCTCCGCCGCACGCTCGAATGCGGCGTCATCGATCACGGTCTCGATGACGGATGCTTCCGCCGGTTCGCTCCCCACGCTGTTGACATTTTCAACAGTGGGTTGCTCGTCGGTGGCAGCGATTTCTACCTTGCGGCGTTCGGCGGGCACGCGTTCCACGACGACGCTGCATTCTTTTAAATTCTCGCTAACCTGCTGTTTTTTATTTTGGTAGGCCAGCTTTTTTTCGATTCGTCGTTCTTTCTTCGACTCTTTTTTCTTTTTCGCTGTGACTTCTTGCCATTCCAACACCTGACCGCTTTTGTCAATCTTTTCGGCATTCGTTGCCGTGCTGTCGGCTGAGGCCTGGACCACGGGAGTGGGTGGCACAGGTTGAGCGGCAGCCTTCGCCGCCAGTTTTTTCTGAAGCAGTTGCGCGCGTTTTTTTAGATTCCTCGCGGAAACCACGCGCACAGCGGATTGTGGACACACTTCCTTCGTGTGGCCCATTGTCCCGCATACCAGGCACTGTACGTTGGGCACCTCCTTTTGAGGTGTCCCGACGTTTTGCAGAAGCCACAGTATTTGGGCTTCCCCACGTACCAGAGGTCGACGCTTTCTTCGCCGACCACCAGTTTGTGGGGAAGGGTAGAGCCCTTCCGAACGGTTACACGGGCAGCCGTAAGGCCGCACTGAACTGTGGTATAGTCCTCGAAAGGACTAGGCTCGGTCCATACTGCATGGACCGTGCCTTCTTTTCCCAACGTGGCGCGTAACTGTTCTTTCCGCATCCGCGCGGTTACTCCTAAAAGGTGGACCACCATACTGTGGTTCGCCGTAACGGGAAGGAGCCTGCGTGTCCCCATTACCACGGGGGTTTTATGCAGACGTTGGGCCAGATCTCTATGTTTGCAGATCACCTCTACGTACTGCCCCCCGCTACGAATGGTCATAGCGCAGAGCTCCTCTTCTTTAAAATCGAGAGCGCGCATCCCCTTCGAAAAGGCGCGCGCACTCTCAGATGAATACAAATTTCCTACCTTGTAGAATAGTGATGGGTTATACCCCTCTTCCACATAGGCAGATAATTCCGCCGCGGCTGCAGGCGATGGCGCCGACACGACGGCGCTCCACGCCCGCGCTGCAGCGGGGACCGGTTTTGTGGGGGCGGACGCCCCCACCTCTTTCGCCACTGAAGGCGACGTTGCCGCCGCCCCCTGGCACTCCACCTTCTCTAGAGGCGACGTTGTCGCCGCCACCTGGCACTCCATTTCTTTAGGAGGCGACGTTGCCACCGCCCCCTGACACGTACTGGTGGTCGCGTCAGGCATTGCTGCCTGATCGACCACCACCACACACGAAGCCTACACCTAGGGACGGTTCCCGGCACGAGGAGCACCGAGGAAACACGTCCGCTCTAGCCGGCGTAAAGCTTTCGACTGCGTCGACCAGGAACTCCTTTTGGAGCTCCTGGAACGCATGGGTTTCCCGGCCGTGCTCCAGTCCTACCTGCGCTCCTGCTGGCGCAACGCGTCAATAAATATTGGTTCCAGCGGCCGGCACGTGTACGGCATGCCAGTGCGCCGCGGTATCCGGCAGGGTGACAGCCTGAGCCCCTTGCTCTTCAGCATCTACTTCGAGTTGGTGCTGAGGGCATACAGGGTAACTCTGGCAACCCTGCCGAGCTCGTGTGCCGGCACGCTTGCCGTGTCGGCCTATGCAGACGATCTTCTGCTGTTGCTTCCCGGGTCCACCCCGGCGAGTGCGCTCGAGGGCTTCTTCGAGTTGCTGCGCCGCGGGACGGGCCTGGATGTGAACAGGGCGAAGTCGTCCATAACTTGTACCGGCTCGGCGTGTGCTGGACGGTCGGACTGGATCCGCTTGGGGATCCCCACGGGCAGGTGCTTCAAGTACCTTGGCGTTCCGTTGGGGGAATTCTGCGTGACAGAAGCCTGGTCCGACCGTCTCCAAAAGGTGGAGTTTGCAATCGGCCCGTTCCGGGACGGCAAGTTTTACTTGCAGGAACGGGCCGCGATGCAGAACGCTTCTGCGGCCCTGCTTCTTCGCCCCCTACTTTTTGTGTGCCATGTTCCTCATTTCATACGAAAAAGAGTAGCGGGCCTCCTAAGGACAGTCCTTTTGGGCAAAGAAATTTCCAGTGTGAGGCTCAAAGACTTGTGCGCTCCACGTAAGGACGGTGGACTTGGCGTACTGACGCTGGAGCGCATGGAACTGCAACTCGAATTCAGGACTCTCGCCCTCGCGGCCGAATTGTGGGACACGCCGTGGTGCGTTCCAGCACGCCTCCTGGCCCAACGAGCCTGCGGATCCGGCGGACTTTTGTCGTTTCTTTCTGCGCGCGTCTGCAGAAGAGCACACTGTGGCTCTATGCTGCGACGCATCTTCGTTGTGGTTCGGGAGAACGACTGGATCTCCTGCCTCCCAAGGAACTACTCTGCCTGGTTGCACGAGTCAGTCTCCACCAGGGAAAAGATCCACGTTCCGGCGGGCACAAGGAACACTTGCCTGAAAAGGCACGCCCGCTGGACGCTGCAGGAAATCGTGCAGTCCCACGACAAGCTTCTGTGGGCCTTGATAACCCCCCTCGCCCCAGTGCTGCCCTTCCTAGTGAATGCCAGGGACAGTAGCGAGCAGGGGAAATGGACCGTGTCCTGCACCATAGGCGGCAGGACACAATCGATAAAGGCGTGGACATCTCGGCAGCTAGCTGACGCTGCGACGCCGAGTGTCCCGCCCAACGGAATTCGACGCTGGGGCGAGCTACTCGGACTATCTCCGGAGGAGATGAAGTGGCCCCCAGCGTCCTGGAACAGTGCATCCCTCCCCCTGAAATGGCAGGATGTGGCGTTGCTTGTGGTACTCTGGGGATAACCATTCAAAGCACGCCTGCACCATACCACCCGGGGGGCTGTAGATCCTGATTGTGACCGATGTGGGGCAAAAGAAACATTCCCCCACCTTCTCCTTGACTGCAGAGCAGTCCGCTTTTTGTGGGATCGTCTCGCGGCGATCCTGGACTTTCGCGGATGCGGCCCAAAGGACGTTTTAAGGCGCCTCTTCTGTAGTGACGCCTTGTCCCCTCCCGGTAGTGTAGCATTCCTCTGCTGCATCAGAGGAATAGTGGCGGCTTGGAACGCCACCAGAAGAAGGCGTCAGCCAACCGGCAACGCCTTACACTGGACTTGCCTTTTCGCGCGCAGTGTCTGCAAGTGGCGCCACTTAGGCGCTGAAAGGACTCAGCTTGTGCGGATCCTGAACAGGATCTAGAGGACCTGTCCACGCGCATCGTGATCCCTTCCCCGCCCTCCCACCCCTACAACATTTGTTTCCCCCCACATTTGAGCTGTTTGTTTCTTTTTGTTTTTCTTTATTTCCCATCCCCGAGCATCGGAAGGACCTCTCCGGCATGGAGCCGGTAACCAGCAAGCTGTTTTGGTTTGGTGAACCTTCGAGTTCGCCACGCGAAATGTCATGTATTTTATTTCAAAGAAATGAATGCCTCGGCACATCCGGGTGTGAACCGCAAGGACGGCAGACGTGTTTTTTGGCTGCTCCTGCGTTTTAGCGCGATTTTGTAGGTTGTTTGGTGTTTGGGCGGTGTTTTGAAGGCAGAAATGCCTGAGGACACCGTCAAAGTGGAAAAGGGGGACGGGCGAGCCTCGTTCCCCCAGCCCATGGATGTGGGGGCCATCTCCCCCACAGATTCGTACCCCGCCCTGACGAGGGCTTGGAGTGCGGTGGCGGCGCGGAAGCCCACCATTCGAGGAACAGCGAGTCTATCAGGCCCACGCATACAACCCGGCCCTACTGTATAAGGTAGGTGGGCTTCACTCTCCCGCGATGCTGAAAATGTTCGCCGCGGAGTTCCGAAAACTGAAAGTGCCCGAGGAAGAAGTTTTCGGTCTTTCTGTTCGCAGTGGCGGTTAGCTCGTCGAGCTGAACTGCAAAACTGCAGGAATGACCAAGCAGTTGTTGAGGTACCTGGTGACCGTGAATGGCCGCAAAATCTTTCCGTTCACAGCCGACAACTCGATCGTCATCCACCTGACCGGGGTAACGATGAGAATTGCCGAAAACGCCGTTAGGGAGGAGCTCGAAAAACTCGGGACCGTTTACACGCTGTGGGCGAAGCCGAACGCTCTGTGATATTCCAGGGCGTTAAGTGGGTATGCCGCCGCGCATGTGACGGTCCGCAAGGAAAGTAGACTTTTCCACCGACTACAGATCGATGGAGAATACATCGATCTGTGGTGTGTGAGGAAACCCGGATATTGCGGAAATTGCGAGGCCACGGGCACCTAAAACGGAGGTGCTTCAGCATCGTCTGACTAAGATGTGGAAACAAAGTTCACGTCAGGAAAGTGTGCTTTACTCGTTTCGAGTCCTCTCCTGTTGGCAACATAAGAACATAGTCGCGACAGGTGCAGGAACAACATGATCTGCCATCAGAATTTTTATCCGGGTAAGCCGGGGTTTTTATTATTAAAATTTTACATTTAAAATTTCATAATAATATCTTGTCGTTTAAGTTAATTTTCAGTAAGAACACAAAGTTTTGTCTTGAGGCACCTGCTCTTACTGACCCTGAGGCCGGTAAGACCCTCTCTACTGGCAAAGGGTGAGGCAAAACAGAAAAAAAAAGAAAAACGCCTAGGAAAACAATGTTTATGAGGAGGGTAGGGAATGGAAGAGATCACGATACGCCGTGGGGAGACCTCTGCATCCGGTTTTGAATGCGGACAAATGCAGGCAGAATTTTTCTTTTGCCGACACCAACGGGAAGCATTCTCCATGGAGATGGCTGCCCAGTGGATGGCATTCCCACTTTTCCGTCCTCTCCTGGTTGCGATCCACTTATCCAGGATCCCAAATATGCAGCAGGGAACTCCAACACACGCGGCACTTGGCAGAGAGTCCCGCATCAGGAGGCGACGAAAAACGTTTTTTGGTCGCCCACAGTAATGTTGAGGAACGACGAAAGTCGATCCCACATGTGGCGGAAGGCAACACACTCGATTATTAAGAGGAGAAAGGTCACCCATTCCGCAAACTCTGTACAATTGGCATCCACACTCCCAGAGATCTGGTAATACAGGAGTGCTCTGCACTTTTCCGCTTCCAACTTTGTCTGAGCCATCATCGAAAGAACGAGAGCCACAAAAGTTAGCTCTCGATTCAAACAACGCCAAGATGCCAGTCACCACTTCGTATGCGTCAGCTGCGTCAACTGACCAGCAGAATGCGCTTGTGGTAGGTAAATTGAAATCCTACTAATTTCACGGCAAGGCGCTTGAAATTCTTGCCGCCATCCGCCGGATGATATCTCTTTAGCTGGGAGAGTGAATCCACTTCTCCTTTCGCAGACAAAGCTGCAGTCATTTGTTAAGGGATGAGCCTTTCAACGCATATCCTTACAGGTGGGAACCATCGCGCGTATTAGACCGAGGTGCGCCGAATGTGCATAAAACGAAAAAGATTCACGCTCTTCTTTGTAGTTCGTTCATACTGCGCTTTTTGTGGGAGACATTCTAGAACCAACCATGCAGTGGCTCACATTCCACATAGTTCGAAGTGTTTTATGCCTCGAATGGATTCGCTTTCGGCCGCTGTTCTCTCATTTGCAACAAGAGAGCTCACTTTCTGTTTCCATTGCTTATCAAACACAGCACGCCGTGAGCGAAAAATCTGCCAGTCAGAAGCTGCGTATTGACCTGTTTGCTGCTTGTAAGAATGCGTCTGCTGCGCGTGAATGAATTCGTTGCCATGAGATATTTCCATCGCGTAGCATCGCGCAACATTTTATGTAAAAGTGCACTCTTTCGATGGAAGTTTTTGGAGCGATCTCCCTGAAGGCTCGTGATATGACTCCAGATTCCCGGTTTCTATGGTAAACTGTTCATGGAGTGATGCTTGCCGTGAGCTTGCTCAATTAAGAGGCAACTTAGCGCAGGCGCGCCCTCTTAGTGCCCGCTTCCTGTAGGCAAGCTCACTGTTTCACATTTGCGTCATTTGCTGACATTTGGATCTCAAGCTGGAATCTCTGCGAGCGTAAGTTGTGATCTTTGGAAATGTGATCGCAGCAAGACAGAAGAAATTATCGCATCAGAACATTTATTCTGCTTACTTTGTCTACCTTGCTTCCTCATTTCCTTGCCTCTCGAGCTCTCTTTTTTCTTTTTTCGTTTTACTACCTTCGTTGATAGTTTCCACATGTTCTTTGCATCTGCTTGCTTGTATTTTTTCCTTTTATCGTTTTGATTTTGCTGATCTCCGTTTTCCATTTGTTTTTTTTTCTCTTTCGCTATCATTGACATTTTCAAATGTGTGAGGAGGTTGATGGAAATTGAGAGAAAGTTGGTTTGTCGATGTGACAGTTCGTTCAAAGAGGTGATACCCCTCTTCACTGGTGATCTGCGGCCCGGAAAGATGCATATTGGTGTGTTTTGCAAACAGTTTGTAATAATTTGTTTTTCCAGGTTGCCACTTTGGTTTTGTGCTGCTCTGCGATGGGTGATCATCAGTTTAGTGGAAACAACTTCACTTCCTTTGTGTATAAATCTTTGCCACATGTGATTGGGTTTCATCTCCCTTTAGGTAATTGTAAATATACCTTTGACAACAGAGCTGGATTTTGTCAAATCTCTGTAAATATCCGTGGGCATTCCGGAAAGCCGTGTTCGTGCATTGCGGAGCTATTTGTAAGTGAGCGTTTTCGAAATTGCATGTTTCCTTTTAATTTTAGGTAGTCGAGTTTCCTGGAACCATGGATATTTGTTTATATTGTGAGATCACTGGTTCCTGCTATCTCTATTACCCCACTAGAACGCAACCGTATGGAATTTCCATTTTCTTCCTATTGGTTTATATTGCACTGCTTGCGAGAAGCTACGGTTTGCTTAGGACATTTCTCAGTAAGGGTTTTCTAGTTGGCAAAAATTTCTGTTTTAGCATACACAGCTTCATTTCATAGCTTTGCGGTTTGTGTTAAAAGTATTCTTCCTTGCATGCAATATAATAAATGCATGTACGTAAAAGCTCTTTAATGCCCTCCTAGCAGTGGCAATCACAGGTTCTGGCTTTTTCATATCCTATAAGTTTGTACCTGTATGCTTTCTTGATTTCAACTTCCTTCCTTTTCATGTGTTCTACTGGCTGACCTGGAAGTGTAGCTCATAGGCAAACATTTGCTCTTGAGATTTCACACCGTTTGTCGGAGTATCAATGTTCCGAGGTTTCGACGTGTCACTTATCGTCTGTTCCTTGTTAGACTGCACACTGGTGTAAATATTGCAACCATACCGTGCTTAGTGATTTGTATATAGCCATAAGATAACTTAATATCTGTGATTATAAAGTAATAAGATGACCGAACACTTTCAAAGTTTAAAAACTGCAGAGAGGAAAATGCGGAAAATTCTCCAATGCCATTCAAACCATAGCTTTGTAATGACCAAAAATGAATGAAAAACTTTTATTTCGGCTCTGTTGCCCTGTCGACTCACTGAGAGCTATAGAACTATGAGTGACTTTTTAGCTGGCATCTCTAAAGGAAGCTTTAGAAAGAATAAAACGCCACGTACACTGTTCTGGAGAAGAGGCTACTGAATGATCGAGTGAGTCGTTCACTTTCAACGTCAACTGTACTCTGAGACTCCGAAACTAGTCAGAATGTCGCCTATTCTCTTGCTCTGAGAACATGCATTCGCTATTTCGAAACCGGTTGTCCTATCTGCAAGACGTCCTCCAAGAAAGCAGCATCAGAGTCTTGCATTCAATGCGTAAGACTTGTCGCAGATTCTGAGATCTCCGCGCTTTGCAATTGTACGTCAACTTCACATCGCAGTCTTCAGATCATTCGCATGTATTAAAAAGAGCAGTACAACTGCGAGGAGCATTTGAACAATTCAGAAGGTCTTGTTAATAAACTCCATTGTTCCCCTGCGGACAGTTGCACGAGAGTAATCCCAGTCACTTTTGGATGCTCGAATGACCTGAACGTATTCTGGCTTCAACCAGTCAGCCATATGCTTCACAAATACCATAGAATAATAAAACACACATTAATTAAAAAGCCTGCAACCGCTTTCAATCTGCTTCAACGGCACCGACTGGACAGTTGTCAGTACTTTAGCTTTATTTCCAGATCACTGCAAGCAACTGACAATAAATCCAAATATCAAAGCGAGAGCTTCTTTCTGCATCATCTCCATGGAGACAAATGCATTTAAAGGTGACACGAATTCTCACAATGTGAGCAGTAGTAAGCAAAATTTACGTGATGTTGCGAATATTTGCGACGCAGGCTTTATTTGAGGTTGCTGTTTTCTCCATTGCTTCATTATGGACTTGCTCTTTCGTGTGTACCGAGGCATAAACAGTTTTTAGCATTACTGCTTGCTCACACAGGCAACCATTTCGGAATCCTCAAGATTTGACAGCAAGAATGATTTCATCCTGAGGATAAAATAGAGGCTCTGATATCTACTACGGCACCAAAATCAAATCGAGGAATGTATACATTCTCCAAGAACTCAGTCAAATCTAGTAACGAAAATATATTCACTGGTTAAATGGAGATTGACCATACGTGTAAATATAACGGCTTATCAACCTCCACGGGAACAAAAACATCAAAAATTCATAATGATCATTCATTCATTGCAAAATCGCACAACGAATTCCGAAACAAAGTCCAAGCAACTTTGCAAACGATGAAAAGGAAGATATTGAAAAGCCGTTGTTGAGTATCTTCACGAACATTACAGTTTTCTGGGAGTACACGTCTACATCCTGCCTTCAGAATTTACAAGAACCATGATTCCCATTAGAGAAGACACAGAAGGCCCTATCAACGGGTGGCATCCGCCGTCCATCGGAGATGCATATCAAACAAAACCAACATTGAAAAATACGAACACGTTCGAAACAAAATCGAATGAGTGTTTGCGTTGTCGGAGAGCTCGTCATCGAAGAAACGCAATAACAAACAAACAGAACCTTCGTTAGAAGCATGAGATTATTCAACATCCTCCTTCTGAATTGAATCTAAGGAAGCAATGGTTTTATTTTGTCATTCTCTTGTAAGTAAGATGCTTTCTGATTTCCATACAAAGTGGTTTTTGCATATACGCGATGGGAATGGTAGAGAGTGCATCATGCATTGTGGAAACCGATAGCAGGCACAGTGTTGCTAGCCAGGAAATTTTGAGAAATCGTTGCGAAGAAACCAAGAAAATAATGCAGGATGGAGGATTCATGCATTCAACAGTTCAGTTGAAGAGACTTGAAACTACTGTCAAGAAAATGACGATGACACCAAATGAATTTCCGCAGACTCAATTTCTGTGGTTCATCCGCAACGAGATCATGTCATTTTTCGTGCAATATGCCAAGGGCCCCCCGGTGACGGATAGGAGTTGGCTGAGTAGCATTCTAAGAACAAAGACAGATACCCTATAATTGTGTCCACAGTATAACTCTAAGGACATTAGAGAAAAATTCCGTTCGCTTAGTGTTCCTTTTCACTCCAGTGGAGCGGAGCGTATTTTTGCTAGACGGAAACAAACGTTCTAGCTGCATCGAGTCCGCAATCTGCAACGATCGCTAAGAGCATCCATCATGTTAGGAAAGGCGTTCGCCGAGAATAAATGATGGTTTTCAAACACAAGAAAAAATACTCGGAAACGGTGTTGTGAAACCGAAAAGGAGAAGGAAAGGGTCGCATTCACATCCTGCGTGTCGGAGTTTTCTGCGAACTGTGTAGGATTCCAGCTCGACCCATCTATTCGTTTCTTTACCCAACTGCATACCTGAGCGACCGGATAGAAAAGCAGATGACCCCAATTTTTTTTTTTTTTAAATGCCAGTAGCGATTTTGCGAGGAGATCGTTACTATTGGCCTAGGATGATGGAAATCCTTGGGTTCTTTTTGGTTTGTTTGTTTTTCGGGTTTTTCTTGTTTTCGTTCGCTAAGTGAGACTCAAGAGCCGGTCGCGTGCCTCGCGGCGCTCGTGGCCCTTTTGAACACAGTTTTGTTTCCACGCCTCTCTGCCTAAGGCAAGGGGGCGTAATTCTTTTCTTCAGGATAGGGCACCCTAGAACAAGGGTTCCGCCCTATGAATCCAGGAAGGGCTCAGAGTCTATTCATCTCACGCATGGGGGGATCCCTTAGGGGATCGTACCTCCCACCCTTGTTGTCTTCGAAGGAGAACCCTGAAGGGAATATCCTTCCTCATTCTCTCCGAAGGGACACCCCCCAATGGAGAGGGGCTGTCCTCTCCATTTAAACTTCTCCAAATGGAATCCGGAAAGGATCCGCTAGTAGGAATATTCTTCTCAGGAGGGAACCCTCAAGGGAACCGCTCCTGTTCACTCCTCTGAATAGAACCCCGAAGGGACGTTTCTGAAACTCATAAGGGATATTGTAGCTTCCCGCAGGAAATCGCTCTCGCTTGCTTTCTTGCAGTCTTGCACTCTGTGAAGAGGCGACAACTAGGAGGGTAACCCCCGCTGAGGAGAGTCCGCTCCATCAAACAACTAGGAGAGGTGCCCGCAAAGGTTCCTGCTCCATGTTGAAACCGAAAGGGCCCCCGCTAACGGGATCCGCTATCCGTTGTACGACCGGAGGGGGAACTCCTCACTCCTTGGATCCCTGGGAGGACCCGAAGGTCGACTCCCATTGTTCCGGCCTTCATCACGGGTCTCCAGCTTAAACCACCATCGGTTCACGCCCGAATGTCTCGGCCAAGCAGCGCCATTGCAGGAGAAACTCTGAACCCAACGACGCAGTTGCGACAGTTTCTTCCAGAGTAAGCGATCCCGCGACGCATGGTGCCACGCGCGGAAGCATTTACCACAAGGCTTCCGACGCAGGCAATGACCCCTATTTTAAGTGTTTCCAATCTGCATCGTTTGCAGAGGCGGAAGCATTTACTCGACAACATAGCACTGCATCGGTGGCAACTGCGTACTTGCCACTCTTTACCGGAAGCTGCCATGAGATGTTTGAGGGAATATCAACTGAAGAACAGTGGGACTCCGGAAAACGTCCCAATCATGCCTACTTGTTGGCACTTTTTCTAGATGAAAACAAATGTTTTTCTCTAGGAAGCTGCAGCGGTAAAATTTTGGCTTCTTTTCGTCCGGAATCGGTGCAAAGCATGGTAGTGAAAATTTCTATATTACGAACTCTGATTGCTGCTATTTGGGAAGAAGTACGAGGTCCTCTTGGGAAGTGGAGAAATCTTCAGCTCTTGCTGTGAGATATTTTGGAGCTGAGGCATGGCAAGCTAGTTTCCAACGAAAAACGCTTCTTGTGCAATGACAGGTATCTGACAAGCAGCTTGATTCCTTGAAGGTTCTCTGTATCATACATTCTCGTATCACGACAAAAACATTTTTAGGAGTTCTTCGACGTACTTTGAAGCAGGCCTGCAGAGTCGCGTGTACCCTCGGAAATGTAATGTCGATCATTGCAACGTTCACATCTGGTTTCTGAGATAAGGTATATAGCAGACAAATTTTAAATGCAGGTTCTGAAAGACGAGTACCAATCTTGAAGCGAATATTACGTGTAATCGTCCAGCGTTTTCAAAAGGGCGCAAGTTGAGCGTCGCAGCATGAAGCAGCGAGAAAATCAAGAACAGTAGAGATCCGCGCGCCAAGAAGACACGCTGATCACCTATTTGTGGATTACAGAATACACATCGTACAATACCGAACAACAAGGTTAGAAAAGCAATCCGGAATGCTGTAACGATGCCGCTGCGCTAGTCGTCACTTCTGATATGATGCAAGCGACCGAAAAGAGGGCGCAACAAGAAGGATTCCTTGGTGCTAAAAACTTCTTGCCACTTCCAAAGTCACGAGCAGCACAACAGCAGAGCTGAATGGGAACATAATGATAATAGAATTCGGCGACCACAACTCATCAAAAGGGGGTCGCCTCGTTGAGTGATGCTGCAGATTGAAACGCTCACAGTGAAAGAACGACTTGCCAGCATCCGAAATTTCGATCCTTCGGGAATGCGGAGGTAACGTATGTTGTCCCCTTACACATACGGCCAGTAATAAGCAGCCTTGCCTCTTCCTGCCGCTCGCCCATAGCTTGTTGGAACCTAAACGGGTTGCCCTAGGACCATAAACATTTGTCAGTATCAGGAATTTTACTGTCCTTCCACGTTGCTCTGTTTCCAAGAATTCAGTTCTCCTGGAAAGGAGTAAGAAACATGGAGATATGCACGGAAAAGACGCAGGATCAAGGAACAACCCTGTACTCTTGCAAAATGTGATGTATTTTAGAACTTCAGCTTAGTGTGCCTTACGTGAGGCGCATTTCCAAGAGGAATGTCGGGTCAGACAGCTCTTTCTGAAGTTTCTGAGTTCGTTGTAAGAGATAGCCGTCCGCTTAGAAGTAACAAGGTGTTACCGCTTCAGAATTCCACTTTTCCACGATCTCAGTTAACCACGACAGAACCCGGCTGCACGAGTGTCGCTCGTTTGATAGCGGACAAATTGCGTGCATCCAAGTAATTTTCTGTTTCTCCATGTTTCTGCTTTCCGAATGTTTTTTTTGTGCGTTGTATTTCCCAAAACCGTCTATTATACAGGAAACCATCGGGGAATCCATTTTTACCGTTCCTATGGTGGACTTGTCTACCGCTCTTTGCTAAACTTCGGCGTTACCGACTAAAAGCTTTGCAGACGTTCTGGACACTAGAGCAGCGAACAGTGGGGCATCCTAGAGTGCACAGTTTAGGCATACGTGATCCGCGGCTGCAGTCCTACGCTACTGTTTGGGATAGGCCGCAGAATACCATGGGATGTAGGCCAAGCAGTCGGCCGCGAATCACGCTGTATTAAGGTATGCCTCTAGAAAGTTCAATCGTCCATGTCAATTTCCGCCAAAGCGATTTTGTTTTCCTTTCGTCAAAACTCTTCTTGCATTCAGCGTTTGCTCTGCACAGAGTTCAGCGTGAAGGAGAGAAAACATGTATCCACCGTGGAAGATTCGTCATTCGCAATGCAGCAGGATGGGGCTTTCAGTGACGAAAGTAACTACGTCAAACTGTAACGTAACGCTTTTAACAGCGCAGCTGAATCAAAGGGTGAATTCTTGTAGTGACAGGTTGAACAGCGCCACTTAGATCGATGTCAGCAACACGTAAATCGACCGCTGTCTGTCAGGCAGCGAAACGGCAACCTGCAATGGCTGATGGAGCGTGCGCGCCCGTCACCGTTTTGGATAGACAGGAAGATGCCAACGTGCGACGGGTTGCAAGGCCGCTGAAACATCACCATGAATTCTTCAAGCTGCCGTGCCACATTCCATTGCAGGGAACAATCCGAGGGAAAGAATGCAAAGCTTTGATCTACCACGTACATTTCCTCCAAGCTTACCGCAACTGCAGGAAAGCAGCCGCTGTTTTTAAATGTTTCAAAAACGTCCCAATCCACATTCGCCAGAAGACAGGTCTTGGAGATCCGAAAAAGATTTCAGAGGCTTTAGTTTTTTAAGATTGATGTTAGGAGAACAGTACTGCGTGCTGAAGCGTGATAAAGAGAAGTCAGAAGGAGAAAAAGGCGCATTCTTAACAGTTTCTCATTCTCTAGGTAGATGGAACCAATAGGCTTCAAGCGTCGAGGATGTCGGAAAACGGTAGGGCCAATGATTTCCCCTATAGCAACTTGTTGTCGCTGCCGATTGTGTAGGAGGTTCCTTGTTCTCCCTCGTATGACCTCAGGCTTTCCTGCTCTTCATCCGATGGAGATTCCAGTAAAACGAGAGGTGTCGTCGAGTTTAAGGTGCGTTTTTTGTCCAGGTTGTGGAGTACGGTTCGACGGAGTCAATTCTGCAACAGGCTCTTTACTGCAGCGTTCCTTGTGATCTGCGGCGTACAGCGTGTCAACAGTATTTGTGCACGATGTCACCGACCGGGACGTACTGCGGTGGTTTTTCGCACCGAAACGCTCGACGGGAGCAATTATTACAGTTATCAGGACGCCATTATGCTGGTAGACGAATACAATAGGGAGAATGAAAGGTGGCCACAGCTGGAAAAGAAAACCGAAAAAGAAATTAATGACATCAACCTCCAGTTGATGAAAGAGTGCAAATTGCAGATCCGTTGATCCTTGTCCCTTCTTTTCATTAATTTTTTCCATCATTTTTCTGCTACTCCATCCCTATTCGTTCCGTAACTTTCCTGATATTTTTTGTATTGATCCCAATACACGCTGACCATTATTGAATTTGTTTACTCCTTCCCACCCAGTTTGTCTATTTTAATTGTTCTGTAGTCCCTCGTCTGTTTTCATGACTTTGTGTTGTCTCCGCTTACGTGCCAGTGGACCCTATCTTCGTTTGCTATAATCGTCGGTTAAAAACTTCTGTATTCAAGTGATTTGCTTTTAATGAACGCCCTAATATGACCAGGAGATAAACTTTCTCATTAGTGGAAGGTATTGTCTCTACGTCATGGATGTGTAAGAGGTGCACAGAGGGGATCCGGATGCACTGATGTTGCGTACACGTGTTGCAAATGGCTACAAGCCCGCACTTCAAGAACGACGTTGGCTACCTTTATTCTCTGCGATCTGACAGGACAACTCTACGCAAGTGGCGGCGCGTAAGTATGCGGGAAAACACCGTTGGAACCTTCAAGTCCATTAATTGCCAAAAGTGTTCGCTATTGGTGCTTCAGGACGCTCTCTCAGCTCAGCGTTTGTTGGACCTATTTCTAAACACCGACTAGAGAACACTTATGTCCTCGGTACTGAAAAGCATATGACGTACCAGTACATCATGCGAGTGATGTTCGGTTTCTCCACCGTCCAGCAGAAGTGGCGAAAGCGTTGCCATCCCTGCGGGCTTGCACCCGTCTGAGAGACAGTGGAACGAAAAGCGATGCTGCTGTACGTGAACGGCACGGTCGTTCATGCTTAAGGCAAGTGTGCTCAAACAGCGTTTGTGCACAAATAGAGCATCGGTCGCCATAATGCCCTACATTCCCTTCGGTGGAATGCCTCTATTACAGAAAACGTGAAAGCGCTGAAAATGTGTCCCGAACTTTTAAAATAACAGAGGCTACGAGACTTTGTCGCACAAGACGTCCCGCAGAGAAAATACGTGGTGATGCCGAAAACACAACCGAGCACCAGTATTCTCGGAATTGAATAGAATTGAGGATGTCGCTTCCAAAAAAGCAACTTTTGTTTTTCTGCTGCACATTTCTGTGGCTTCTGCAACGTACAACAAGAAGGAAGCTTTTGTTTCGGCTGCAAAAGCTCACAATCACAACGAAAATTCACATACAATCAAGGTGCAGGCAGTCAGACATTTCGCAACTCCGTAGAAAGAAAGCAGACTACATACTGCCATGATGGAGAAGAATACAATAAAGATTTGTAGTTGGAGGATTCGAAGACCTCTGCAAACTACTGACCTAAGGTGGACGTAAAGGCAATGTCAGAACCCTTCGCGTCATGCAAAGCAAAAGTTTCCGACAAAATTGGAGCAAGATGTGTGGTTGTGAAGGAAGGAAAAAAAGAAATATTTGGATAAATGCTGCACGGTAATGTTTCTATCGCAGTGCTGAGCGACAATTTAGGATGAAAAAAAGAAAACTCGCTCAGATGATTCTCGTGCCACCTCGTTGGCAGGTGTCATTATTGAGCTCTTCGTTCAGGTTGCCGTCACCGGAAACGATGTTCCGGTAACAGGTTCCAATAGGGATGCTACAGAGCGACCTAAAGACCCTCCTTAATTCACGTGGCAGTAAAAGTGCGAATTACTTCCTGGAAACTTACACTTCGCAGCGGTATCAGGCGGTAGAGCTGCGAGGCGCGTTCCCTGAGCTCAAGTGGATGCGCTTCGGGGTGAAGTGCACAGGCGAGAGACCGCTCGGAAGATACTCCACCATTTGTACAGCAAGAATGCGGGGATTCCCGTGTTCTCGTCTGTTGTCTCTGGAATAGTAAAACGTCAGTAGGCTAAAGAATTTTGAAGCTGGTAAATGAAGAGAAAATTGAGCTGCAGCCATCGCCCCGCGCCCCTTCTCACTGCGATTTCTACAGTAGATTCTCAATCTCTCCGATAAAAAGATTGAAGAGATCAAAGAGCGCTTCCGCAGCATACTACTTTCTCGATGCAGCACTGCACGTTCGTGCGGTATCGCGTACTTCTTGCAAGGCAGAGTGTCAGAAATGATGCGGGCTGTTCGATTTGCCGACGATGGGCGAGTAGGCTAGCTAGTTAGCAAGTAGTGCTAGTGCATTGATCTCGTCGTAACCAAAGTGTGCGCGCTCAGTAACTGCAAACGGCGCGCCGCTAGAAATCGATTCTTTCGCAAACTGCAGAGCCACCGACTCAACATTTTTCGTCTCACATTCGCGATTCCGGGTGCGAACGAATTCAATGTCCACCTGCTTTGGTACTTACGAGTGCAGCTAATCGAAAGAGTTAATGCTTGCATTCTTGCAAGCCCGAAATGTCTTTAGACGCACTCACATTCATCCGTCGAGTAGTGCAATACGATATTCCAGAGCCAGGTTTAGTAATCCCCAGCGGCTTGCCCGCTGTATGAATAACTCTGAAAAGTCTCGGTGCCAGAGGACGTGCTCTGTGTAGAAATATTTCACCTTTTTTTGTTGTTTGTGAAGGCCGTGACCGAAAGCAGTCTCTCCGAGCTGCTTCTGCACGCTGATGCTGTTACTTTTGACGAGGATGAATGTGTGCGTCGAGCCAAACCCCTCAAAGCGGTGGAAATCTTTTCTGCCTTGGGAAGCCCCAAGAGACGGTCGGCTCCGAACAAATATGGACTACCTTCGGAGTTTTCTCAGCCCTGCGCGTCTCTGTTCATCCCTCAAGTACTGAGGGTGTCGTCGCTGATGAGAGAGACAAGCGATGATCTTTCTCGTTCGATCCTGCTTACATGTATCTGCTAGAAACAGGCTGAAATTCTCGCTCCACTTCGAAAACTGGCGCCCAAAAACACTTGACTAAGATGAGAAACTGAGTGCTTTTCGGTACTACGGGATGCTTGACAAGAAGGATTGAGGATTTCATGATAAGCCCCAGCAGATGCAGTCTGTTTTTGTGGGGTTCGAGCATGCTACTCTACCTTTCCAGCGAAACTGTCTACTGCTGCAGGATAATGTTGAGTGAACCTGCTCCGTAAATTATCAGTATAATGCTTGATACAGGAAAACATACTTATCCTAAGGGAATCTAAAGAGTAATAAGCTTCATGGGGGCAGTTGTGCAACAGGGATGTTGTGTTTCGACTGTTCCTCCCAGAGCCTGCATCGGATGCCAGAGGTTTCCGTGCTCACTTCTTTGGGTAGATCATGCCACCTGGAAGCCGTTGACATGATTAGTTCGCTGATTGCGGTGACCTCTCTATAAATCATTCTAATTTCCAGGTGGCGGCGAGCCGTGACGATAGCGCAAATGCAACAGATAGTCGGCACGACCGCACTGACAGAAAGTTCGCCTCTAGTAAAAAAGAGGCGCATCAGAGTCTTTGAAGTGTCCTCCTGAAGCAGAAGTACTGACACCAACCTATGCCACAGTCCTTGGAGGACATAGCAGTCGATGAAAAGCAGCAGGGTTCCCTGCTGCTTTTAATCTCTGTTCCTACTTTCTACAACTTAAGAATTCGAATTCGCCAAACTGGAGAAAGCTTGATAGTGGCAAAAGTAGAGAGTGAAAGCGGAAAGTAAGAATCTCGGGTGCGTAGACAGTCTCATTTCATCTACACAACGTTTTCGAGTGTCAACCATTTGCTTCTCATCCAACTCGTAAAATGCCTCAGTTATTCAGCACATGTCTCAGTTTGTTTGCTCTCCTTGTGGTGCCACGTGCCAACCTGCCTCTGTTTCATGAGAAGCCACATGTCAACTATTCTTTTGCGTAGGGCCCTTAGAAGACGCGGCAGCTTAGCTCCATTGCTCTCTAGTATGCTAATTGGTTGGATCTGAAAGCGTACAGTCTGTCGCTAACCTGTCTAGTTTCTATACCAGAACCATGGACGTGACCGCCTATATAACAACCTGCTTTTCCTGTTACTCATATTCATCCCGGCGACCAGCCTCGAGGATTTCTTCAAGAAGATCCGTAGAGGAGAGGGCGTGCGCGTCAATAGGCATAACAGCGTGGTCTTTACGTTGTGTGCGTCGTGGTATTAACGGTCCTGGATTTACCGGGGGATTTTTACTCGCGGGTTCTTCGAGTACCTCGACGCTATGTGGAGTATCTTTAGCTCTGCCGAAGAGCTGTCGGACTGCATTCAAAAACAGAGTCGGCATTGAACCTGTTTACTCGTGGCAACTTGAACAAAATGGAACAGCTGAATTTTTAAAACGTTCACTTTATCGGTGAACGCTATGTTTTTTTTTGTCCATCTTCCGACGAAAGGGAAACAGTGGCCTTCTGGTCCACAGAGTAACGCTCTCTGGGAGCGCGCGATTTCAGTCTCAGCCCTATATGATTGCTCACATAGAAGCGGCATGCTGCCTCTGACATCTTCATGCACAAAGAATCGTACTGCAAGTGCAGATCCAAATCATGGCATTCTGTGCGAAGGCGTAGGCTTTTCCTTTGTGTGCACCTCCACGCACTACTTGCGGAGATGCTTCGCTTACGAAGAAATGCTTTCGATGTTTGGGAGCAACAAATACTGGTTGCAAAAATTCGTCCTTCCCTTGAAATAAGTCGTTCTTGCAGTACGAGTCCACCCTTGGATCCCGTGCCACTCAAAGAACTGCAATGATTCACGGCAACAGGCTGTTGATTCCTGAGACGCATTTTGCAGAATCAGCCTTGAACATTTTCATTCCTTTTGGCATCAGCAGCCACAGCCGATGAATGTTCTGATAGAAAACCCAGCAAAGTTTTCGACGCTAACGTTCAAGCTCTAACCGCAGTGTTGTCTTACTTAGGAGAAAAACTGGCAGTTGCCTACAGACGATTTACGAGTATTCCTGCTCCGCTGCCGGAAAACTTATAGTCCTTGATTGCTCGAATGCCTTTTCAAGAGAAAGTGTCGAAGGTGGAAATCCTAGGCATCCTGCTACGGTTTAACGTTAAGAAAGGCCGATGTCGGTGATCCTGATTTCAAGCACATCTTTATTGATTTCCATATTATCTATTTTTCTTTTCTTTTTGAATTCGCTCCGAAAGTTTTTCATAGTAATTTTTCGAATTTATCTTGCTGCACAGAGTGCGAATTCAAATTTCCTTGCCTTACTCCAACAAATTTACTTTTTCAATTTGTTATTCTTCTCTTCTTTCTTCCTCCAAAACTTGTAATTTTTCCTACCTGACTGCCAATCAAGTTTTTATTCTACTTTCTTTGTCACTGGTTGGCATTTACGTTCCCAACATGTTTATTTTTCATACAATATACACTCTTCGACGATACCGTGAGGAAACATATTAAGTGCACCTGCTCTGCATTGCGAGGAACAAAGAGGTTATCACGGTTAACGAATTATTTGCTACGATAGCTGCGATGCAGGTACTAAAATTGCTATCCAGAGAGTCGAAATGAGTGGAAGCGTGTGCCACGTCTTGCAGAGCGAGGACGAGCGCTTCCGCGTGGGGAGCCAAGGATATGGTCTGAGCCCTCCCGCCCCTGTCGGGTGCAACCGGAAATTCGCCCGCGCGACCAAAAACCTTCTAGCAGGCGTTGCATTTTCCATTCATCTGCACAACATGCTAAAAGCGACGAAATATCTCAAAGGTCAACTAAAGAGTGCTGGAGTGGGGATGCACGACTGGGACGATATGAAAGTCTCTCTTCGAAACTTTCGCGCGAGTGATTTCCTTTAAACCAACTCTCATGAGTATGCAGCAAGCGTGTCCTCAAAGAACAATCATAATTCAGCATCTGGTGTTCCACTAGTACACACAGCATCCAACAATTAGCGCAGTACAAAAACAGAGCGAAAGTCATGTTGCTCTTTGTGCTCTGGAGCATATGTGGAAAGATGCGCTTATAATTCTTCTCTTTTGGAATGCATCCTAGCGATAACGGATAAAAAGAGTGCACAGCTTGACGATCCTTTTAGGATGGATAAAATTACTACCACAATCCAGGGCTCAAGTAGAGGAAACGCCGGCGTAGTGCGACCCAACCACGGAGTTCCACGATGCTTCCCGGCTTAGTTGAGTTTCCTGATTTTCCACCTCGTTTCGGCAAGCGCAGGTGTGTTGCCTTTGGAAGGATGGAGAACTAGAATACCTTATCAACTTGCATTTCACCACTGTATTTTAAGGAACACCTAAGCTGACAAAGCTGTGAACGGATCCATAGGAACGGTTCGTGAAATCCATAATCAGCTTCTTCGCGACGAATCTACTTTGCGGGCTAAGTATGTACCGCAACCTATCTTATTAAGGCACTAAGTTCTTCTACAAGGGGAAAGTAGGTGAGGAACCGTAATTTCGAAGAGTTCATTGCCAGAAACGCTATGGTTCCGAGATAATTAAAGCCTTTGCTGTGTTAGTTGACTTGCACAAGGCATTTTCCTGTATTCACCAGATTCTTCGGAAGATCGCAAAACACTTCTGTTTTGCGGCTTCATTATAGACTGCCGCGTAGCGCGTATCAACTGCTTTTTCAGCAAGCAAACCGTGCGTGACGCACCTGTGCGCCGCGGGATACGGCAAGGAAACAGCTTACGACCCTTTCTAATCTACCCATACTTCGAACTAAAGATGAGAGCTTACTGGGAGACTTTATCCTTCCTGCGGAAAGTGTGCGGATACACATCTGCCGTGTCTCGCCCTAGTTTACGGAGGCAGTTGAATACGCGTAGATGGAACAGCTAGAAGCTGTATTGTGTGAAGACTATCCTTCGGCTAAGGTATGACCCAGCTGTCACTAGGAGACACAGTAGGCAATCGGCTCCTTGCACGAATACGCCTTTCCGGAACAAGCTGCGGTTTAAAACACGTTCCATGTCCTCGTAATCCTTTACTTGTATTTTTTTGCACCTTTCTGTGCAGTATGAAAAGAAAAATTTACTGAGAAGGACAGTGTAGTGCACAGAAAGATTCTAAGACTTTCTGAAGGGCATTTACTCTGCGCGTTGCAATAACGGATTCGAACCCTTGACGATCACTATCTGTAGCGGCGGATCCAGTAATGGACTTTTCGTAGCGGAAAGGTTCGGGAGAACTGACAGGTGCAAGTAGGCACGATATCTGTTTGACGGCAACAGGCTGTTGATTCCTGAGACGCATTTTGCAGAATCAGCCTTGAACATCTTTATTCCTTTCGGAATCAGCAGCTACAGCCGCTGAATGTTCTGATGGGGAACCCAGCAAAGTTTTCGATGCCGGCATTCAAGCTCTAACCGCAGTGATGTCTTACTTAGGACAAAAACTGGCAGTTGCCTACAGACGATTTACGAGTATTCCTGCTCCGCTGCCGGAAAACTTATAGTCCTTGATTGCTCGAATGCCTTTTCAAGAGAGAGTGTCGAAGGAGGAAATCCTAGGCATCATGCTACGGTTTAACGTTAAGAAAAGCCGATGTCGGTGATCCTGATTTCAAGTCCATCTTTATTGATTTCCATATTATTTATTTTTGTTTTCCTTTTGAGTTCCTCTAGAAAGTTTTTTATAGTACTCTTTGGATTTTATCTTGCTGCACAGAGTGCGAATTCAAATTCTTGCGCAGGTTAGCGGAGTATCGAGCGGGAGCCGAGAGGCAAGCCTATCAATCCATATCGTCCAGCTTGCTGGACGTCCAGGGCCGAGAACACTGGGTTCCTCTTCAGAAGCGCAGGATTGTAAAAAAATTTTACTACCCCTTGTACCCCAGGGCGCCTCCGGAGCAGGATGTCACACGACTTTTGCTTCCGGAAGGTGCTTCAGCGATCAGGGAGGAGGAGAAAAGGAGCCTTGACGAGCCTTTCACGATGGACCAAATCATCGCGGCCATCCGAAAGCCCAAAAAGCTCAAGGCTCCAGGGGAGGACGGCCTTCCCGCGAAGTTTCATCAAACTTTCGCGGCATAGCTGACTTCTCCAGTACATCAGCTCACTTTGCTGATTCGCGAGACAGGTGACGTTCCTGCCTCTTTTCGTTCCGCAAAGGTGCGGCTCCTGCCTAATGGAGGAGACCTGAGGTGCACGAACAACTGGCATTCCATCACAATTGTGAATGCGGACGCCAAGTTGCTATCCAAGGTTTGAGCAGAGCGGCTCGGTCGGGTTGTCAACGCCTTCATCAGCCCGGAGCAGACATATGCTGTTCCCGGGCGAAGCATGGACGCGAACCTGTTCCACGCTTCCACATGGTTAGATATCCAACAAGCAAGGGGCCTATTGAGCAACCGAAATTCCGTTGCGTTCGTCGGTGGCAGTCGGTATGGTAGGGTGGGGGATGGAGCCTTTGTAATCGCTGTCCACTTGCGTAAAGCATTCGACACCGTCGACCAGAATCTCCTGCTGGAGCTTCTGGAACACTTGGGCTTCCCGGATTCCTTGTTGGCCTACCTTTGCTCCAGCTGGCGAGATGCGCTCATTAACGTCTTTTCCAGCGGGCATACCGTGCACGGTGTACCAATGCGACGCGGTATACGGCAGGAAGAGCCTGAGACCCTTACTCTTCAGCTCCTATTTCGAATTGGTGCTGAGATCGTACAGGGAGACTCTGTCGCTCCTGCCACGCGATTGTCGTGGTACGCTTGCGGTATCGGCATACGCGGACGACCTGCTGCTGCTGCTCCCTATGTCCACCCCTTTTCGGCTCTCGAGGGGTTCTTCGACCTGCTTAGCCCCGGGACCGAACTGCATTTGAATAGGGCGAATTCGTCGGTGGAACCAGTTGCTGCGTCGCGCGCAGGGCAACAGGACTGGGTCCGTTTGGGTATTCCCAAGGCGATGTACCTCAAGTACCTTGGTGTGCCGTTGGGGGACTATTTCCCTTCGCAAGCGTGGTCCGCCTGCCTCCAAAAAGTTGAAACGGCGATCGGCTTGTTACTGGAAGACAAGTTTCTCCTTTTAAAACGGGCTGAGTTGTGGAATGCGTTCGCAGTTCTCATCCTCCGTTTCCTGCTTTTTAATCGTCCCGTCCTTCGGGAGTTGGAGAAACGGACGAAGGATCTTCTGAGAATTGCCCTTTGAGGTAAAGTAAGACCCTGAGTTCTGTTGAAGGTCTTGAGTACTCTGCGTTGTGATGGCGGTCTCGGTCTCCTAAATCTGCTTTCCTTTTGAGTTGGCCCGATGTGTTGCAGAAGCCACAGTATTTGGGATTCCCCACATACCCGAGGTCGACGTTTTTGCCGCCAACCACCAGTTTGTGGGGAATGGAATAGACCTCGCGGACGGTTACGATTGTAGCGATGAGGCCGCATTGAAGCCTAGTATAGTTCTCAGAAGGACGTGGCTTGGTCCACACTGAATGGACCGTCCCTTGTTCTTCCATCGCGGCGCGTACCTGCTCTTTCCTCATCCTCGCGGTAACTCCTAACAGCTCCACCGTAATGAGAAGGAGCCTGCGTGTCCCCATCACCACGGAATTTTTGAGCAGACGCTGGGCCACATCTGCCTGTTTGTAGATCATTCCACCGTACTGCCCCCCGCTACGGATGGTCATAGCGAAAAACTTCTCCTCCTGTACGTTGAGAACGCGCATGCCTTTAGAGAATTGGCGCGCACTCTCAGAATAATATAGATTGCCTACCTTGTAGAACAGTGAGGGGTTGTTGCCCTCCTTCACATAGGCAGACAATTCCGCCGCGGCTGCAAGCGATGGCGCCGAAACGACGGCGCTTTACGCCCGCGCTGCAGCGGTGACCGATTCTGGGAAGGCGGACGTACCCTCCTCCACCTCCACTGAGGGCGACGTTGCTGCCGTCCCCTGGTACCCCATCTTCTCAGGAGGCGACGTTGCCGCCTTCCCCTGGCACTGACTGGTGGTCGTGTCAGGCTTCGCTGCCTGATCGACCACCGAAGCACAGTAAGCTTGCACCTAGGTACGGTTCCTGGTGCAAGCTTCCGCCTTACACTGGAGTCGCCTTTTTGTGAGAACCGTGTGCAAGTGGCGCCATTTGAGCGCAGATAGGACGCAGCTTGTGAGTATCTTGAACAGGATCTAGAGTACCTCTCCACGCGCACAGGGCACAGGTTGCGCACCGGCACGAAGCAAGCTGTCTTAGAGTGATGAGCCCCTGGGCTCGCCACGAGAAAATTTATTGTATTTTTATTATTAAATAAATGCCCCGGCATATCCGTGTGAAAACGCTGACGTCACGCCAGCTGGTTCCGCCGCCGTTTGAACGCCCACGCCGCGACATAGTCGCGAGCCGAGAGTGAGCAGCGAAGAATGGGAGTTCAAAAAGGCGGCGGAGGAGCTGTCAACCATGCTCCAGCAACCACCCAAGGTCGAGAAAAAGGTCTTGGGGCGTCCGGCTGAGGTAGAAGGACCGTAAGCTTCCGAGTCCGAAGCCAAAGCCGGCAACGCTCCGGCTGTCACCCTTCCGAAACGGAAGGCGGGCTGAAAGATAGATAACCCATGGCGCACCGTTTTTCTTCCGGAGGAGGAGGAAATGCGCGCGGACCACGACGATGAGACGATGTACGTGAGCTCTAGCGACTCCTTGCCGCACGCTGCCCAGCCGAAGCAGGTTCCGCCAACTACCATCGACGAAACACCTCCATGCTAGGTACAACCCGTCGACTTGGGTACACATCTCCGGCCAGCTGAGCAGGACACGAAAGATGCAACACAAACACAATGAACATACACACACGTGGACTCTTCTGCTGTCGATTGCGCAAAATCTGTTGGAACGTCAACGGGTGGCGCGACTTCGGCGAGAGAAGACAAGTGGCCTCCACCTTGCGGGGCATCGATCTGGCGGTTCTGCAAGAGACACACGTGCTCAACACAGATGAGGGTCAAAAAATCGTAAGGATCGCAGGTGGGCAGCTTCTCGACTGAACAACCACGCTGAAGAACAAATTGTTTTTCTTCATCTAGCGGCCGTCTTCGGCCCCTTTGCTGTTGCAATGCGATCCACCGTTCTCGCTGGCTTGATACGGATACCAACACAAACAACTGCAGGTGCGGAAACCACACCTGCTCGTAAACTATTTTGCCCTCAGGCTCCTGTTGTTGTTCTTCGCAACCGCTTCCGAGGTACCGACGAACAATCATAGCGAGCTGACGAAGCGCCTTTTCGTGTGCTACCCTCTTTCGCCTGTCGCATCCTTAGGAGCTCTTTGCTGCCTGCGCGGGATTATGTCGACCTGGTGCCATGTCGGAAAAGGACAGAACAACATGAGCGCCATCCATTGTGCTGTCCTCTTGATAAGCGTGGAGTCAAGATGGCTTATGCGGGAGAAGCAGAACAGGAATTGCCGACATTCTTACAAGGATGCAGAGGACACACTTCAGCTTACGGTGATTCAATTCAGACGCTTCCTCCCCATCCCCCCTCCATGTTTTTTCTCGTGTTGTTGTAGTTTTATTTTTCTCGGCCTTTTCCCCCTCCACCACCAAGTCGAACCTCGCCGTCGTGCGTGCCGGCTACTCGTCAGGTTCCCAACTCTTTCGAACGATAAGGAGCCGACGGCCCTTCACCTTGTATGTTCGTCATTTTTTACAGCAGATATCCCAGCGTCGATGGGATTTAAAACCGATGCAAACCTGGACGCTTACTTAACCAAACAGCCCCTCAGCCAACAGAATGGGACTTGGTTCTCTCGCTGCAAGCCGTCTACGCAGTATCTCCTACTGCGAACTACAGCTTCTGCAGATGTGCACGTTGCACAAAAGAACAGCAGATGGATTTTCGGATGCCCAGAAAACGACGGCGTCTAGTTGTAAGAAACAGATTGCACGTGAGCAAATCAGAACGAACCACATCCGGAACAAGCGTTCGCAGCGCTGTTTTCTGGAAAACAGCTAGCTACGGAAGATCCCAGAATACCCCATGAAGCGTGAGCGCGTGGGAGGCAGAACTTCCATCTCCAGAGGGCGAATCCCTTCAGGAAACATATGAGTTACCGCTGGAATCTTCGCAAGCAGTACAGGATGAGGAGCGTCGGATGCTGCGACCGCGCCTGTCCCACCTCTTGGACTTCGGCGTTCCGGCGAGCTATTGAGTATTCCAGAAGAGCATGAACTTTTGTGGCTCGTAGTGCTTCCGAACATGCGCATACTCTCTTTAAAGGGGCGAGATTCAACGTTGATTCTGCTGCGATAGAAAGAGCTCGCTAAAAACACTGCACACGGGATGTGAGGGCACAAACTGCGGTGGGTGCGGAAAGCATGAATTCTCCCCTCATCTTCTTGGGGATTGTGTTGCCTCCCAGTCCTTCTGCTTTGAGGGGACCCTTGAAAACTCCAGAGAAAACTTCAGATACGTTCCAAAAGCTCTTCTCGTTCGCGAAGCTTTTCGGATCACAATCTCGTTGGCAGCTCTTTGCTGTCAACGCAGTATCGTCGTCGGTGCCTGGAGGACTGAGAAACAGGGGATCCTCATCCACTTTGCCGTCCCTCACACAAGGATGGCGATGTGTTGATATAACCTGGAGGATTGCGCGCAACAAGCAGTTGACGGCATCCTCGAAAGCATGCAGAGTACCCTTCCTGGAGGACGTGACTCCTTTTCGTACTCTCGCTCGAGCGAGAGTGCGAAAGTTGCTTGTTTTCTTTTTTGTTTTACAATATCACTGCTCCCAGCTTCTGTAGCTAACTTTGGAGCTATAATAAACGGTCTCCCAAGAAGTTTTTGTTGAGATGAGCGTGGTTAGAACGGTGGACCAATCACAATTTTTGTATACTCGGCAGCCGACAAGAGAAGGGCAAGAAAGTGAAGTACTGGCAGAGAATACCCTCGAATGGATCAACATCGATTTGTCCTTAGGAATGGAAAAGGTCAGACTTCTCCGTTTCACACACATTGGTGAGTTTAATAAGCGGGGGACCAACGCGCACTGCAAAGTTCCATCCAGTTCCCGCCAGCAGACGTTTCCAGCACTCTTCTAGCGCACTGCGAAACGTTGGACTTCCTGAACGAACAACATGTAAACGGGCATTGGAATCATATCTTGTATCTAAGGGTACGGTGGTATTATATGGCAAAGGAACTTCTGGACTACTATCCCATGTCTCCATCTCTGCTGACCAAAGTAGGCACCGCCTAAGGAGAGGTCTCCGCCGCGGCCTTGTACATAGGGAATTCGTCACGCCCAACTTCTGTTATTTTCAGAGGAGAGAATTTACGTTCGGGGATTATCCGAAGTGTGAAACCTCTCTTTGCCATCCAGACCTTAGTGGAAATTGAAGCTCACACTGTAGGATCAGCTGAACGAAATGCGCACAGTGAGAGCAAAACACGTCCGCACCGCTCCTGGCAAACTGAGAAGGCGTTCTTCTTAGGGCACATCCCAACAGTTCTAGTCCAGAGCTGGTCTCATTGCTAGAGAATGTGAAGATGCAGCGTTAGCCATCTCGCATGGTTTGTTGCTTTGAACTGCACCCACACTTCGCATCGTTCGCAAGAACTATCACCACCCCTTCGGCTGCCGACCTTTCTCTGAGCGCACATAGGGCGGTGAGGAGTTCTCGCATAAGTAGCGCAAGGAGAAAAAACAAAGCTCTAGAGATTGGTTTTTATCGAGAAAAATTGACAATAATCATCAAGTGTTCAAGTGAGTTTCCATGAAGAATCTATTTACCACCTCCGTTTGCACAGTCTGCATGGCCTGCTCCTGTTGACAAAAAAAGATCTGGCACTGCAAGCGCCAAGCTTCTTAAAGAATTCCTTTGAATGAAGGCCTTTCAGAAGAACAACTTGCTAATTACACAATGTGATTCGAAGAACACTTTGATATGCTTGAAATGAACTGAATGAGGGGAAGATATTGGCAAATACTGATAAGTGGTGGATTGCTTCTTTTTACACTACTGCATTCCAGCAAAGCATTTCTGACCGGAAAGTCGCGGAACACGAGGATTTTCAAAATACATGTGATGCGCTACGGAATGTGCACAACTGCGACACATATTATCTCTTTATGTAAAGTCAAAACGTTACTGCTGTTTGTGGATCACCCTCTGTGTGAGTGGCGCTTTGAATGGGTTGCTGCTATCTCCGAATACGTAAGAGCAGTGTTGCTTCTAGAACACGTTCTTTAGCGAGAAAAAAAATGCAGCTGCGGATTGGAAATGAATATTAGATTTTTTTCTACAAGGAAAAAACAGATTTTAGGAAATGGGGTCTGCATCTGGGAACATGACTTAGATTGTTATCCACCATTTTTATTGAGGCTTAAGCGTTTCGTGGTGACTACATGTAAGATGGCATGACTGTTTAGCAGGAAGCACTTGTACATCGATCAAATCAGTATTTATTCTGATAAAATAGCGATCGATTCCGAGTTCACTCTTCCCGTTTACGTGGCGTTTCAGTGCTGCATAGAAGTCTCCAGTAGACACCAGTGGACAATCCTCAAGAATTCAAACAAGATGATTCTTCTGAAGATGCACATGGTGAGAAATTCTTGCATTCCTTACGCTTCAGACAGGAGGATAGGAAAAGCCTGCCTGGCCACTCTTTATTGCAACCAGCGCTTAGGAGCGTAGAGTCGATTTCGTGTCCTCCTCGTTTCCTCTCTTAAGGCAGAATGGAGGCAAATCAAGGCGCCTCAACCTGCATCTGAGGACGCTTGTACAGACAAAGGTTCGCAGTTTCCGGATCAACTGCGATTGGCAACAGGTGACAGTTCGCTCCTAATTTGCGCACTGGGGAGCCAAACCGTATCACGAACCACTGCCCAAGCAGCCACCGCATTGCCACTACAGCGGTATCATCCTGGGGTGCGGTCTGAGCTCATCTTGGTGCCTAACTTGCATAACCACGATTAAAAGAGTTCGAGGATTCCCATGGATGTCATAGTGAAGTTCCTTGTAAAACTCGCTATCTGATGCGGAAGGTATGCTAACGGGACTGGATCTGAAGAGTCTCCTTGTAAGACATCATGAGCAGCAGACTCACCGTAAAGGAGTCTGATGTTCAGGAAGCCTTACTGGTGATGCGCGAAATCTCTAAAGCCTTCTGAGATTAATGTGAACCTTGTGATGAGATCATAGGGAACTTGATGGTGCATCAAGGGAACTAGAGGTATTAGCTGAAATCCTTGGGTTCTTCAAGTGCAGTCGCAAGGAATTTCTTGTGCTGCAACATCGAAAAACACTCTTTGTTTCTTTGGATGATTCCCACAAAATTACGGAAACAAGGTGAGTGCCGAGCAATTGCGTTCTGTTGCAACTCGAAATCGTGGATATCACCGTGGATCGTACAGCACATTGGAAAAGTTTTTCTTCACGGAAAATCACCCGTTTTAGTTGCTTATGCCGGTGGCTGTTCTTTTCATCGAAATAAAGATGTCTGTCGCAAATGCTCGGAATCTTAGCCAGTCCAGTAAAGACCTTGCATTTTCGAATCCCACTGGGAACTGTTCATTGGTTCTCCAAGTTCCTGAGGGACACAATGCGGAAAGAGATATTTGCAAGCAAGGATGGGGAACTGTGGAATTCCCCACAAAACATGATGGAAACTGCTCCGTTTATGTATCGGTAGGATGACAATGCACTTTGATAAATATCACATCTGTTTTCACAGACTGTTGGAGGAGACTCCGTAAATGTAACCGTCATCATCGATGAAGATCGTGGAAATTGTACATGCATATTCGTACTTGAAGATAGGTAAGAGATCACCCTACTTTAGCGTCGAAGCATCAGTGTTGCTTCGTTTCCCTCGAATTAAAATTTCCCCGCAAATACAATATGAAATTTATATTGAAACTTGCGAGCTTCGCGATTTTCATCACGGCATAAGAGCTGCTTTCTGTGCTTGCCATGTCCCACAATCCAAAAGGCATGAAAGCATGTCGATGATCAAAGATGCTGTGTTGTAATTATTGTATCATCTTTCCGGAACTTGCAAGGCAACGAAGCATAGCAGAAATTGTCAACTCAACTGTGCTACTCCATAAAAATTCAAATTATGCCTTTTTTTTTATCTCGAGCAATTTTTTGGAGACACGCATGGAGAAGTTGAAATTTAGAATTCTCATGTGAATCATACATCACGTTCACAGAATTCGCGGCAAGGAAGCATCCATTCCACCCCTGATGAAGATTCTTCTCTCTAATGAAAGATAATTCTGATTTTGAGAAAAACTTTATTTATTTCAGTAGTGTGGTGAACACGGTGAAATACCTTAAAATACAAACTCCGTTCAAGGCAGAATGCATGTATCCTAAGGACACACTATGCTGGGTGGAATTCATTCCTGAGACCTCGAGAGATGTAGCCCGTAATGATGAAGACGATGATGAGGATGGCAACTATGTTGACGATTCTGATGATTCTGACTCTGATTATTCCGACTCTGATGATTTTGATACCGATGATTCTGATTCTGATGACGACTAGTAATGATGGGAGAAGTGATTGTATTTTGTCTTCTAGTTATGTAATGAAGCTTTATCGTTCTGATTTATTCATATTTCTTTATAAACCGGCATCATTCAACAGGTTCACCATCTGCAGATCATTTAGCCGTTAGACCAACAGGTCCACGTATTTCAAGTCTCCACGAATAGCAGTATTTATACTAATGCCCACTTGCTGCAACGAACAGCGCGAATCAAAGGTCACGTGACCAATTTGTGCACAACATTTAGTAATGCTGCTGATAGTTATTCAGTTGCTGTTATTGTAAGGCTTCCTACAGAAATATTTTAACAGGCATTAACAGACGTGGTACTCCGCCGGTTAAAGCATAACTGGATAAAAAACACCATCGATTAAGTGTTCCTTGACGAGCACCTATGCCCTCGAGTGGTCAGGAGCGGCAAGTTCACGTCCGAGCTGTCCGACAATCGCCTGACCGTGATGGAGATTCATCCACGCGACAAGAGTTCCCTCTCGTTAGCGTGGCGTCTGTCATGAGACGAGTTGTAGCTCTTGGACGCAGCGGAACATCACCGCGCGTTCATACGGAGATTCAGAACGCGGATATTCCAGGAAAGGGACCACTTTAAGCGGTCAGTACAGAAATTCTGCGACCAGTTTTCTCTGCACCGCCTACCAGCAGGATTCGGGGTTGCCACCAAGGTATGCTTGGAGCGTTTATTGGAACTCTACAGAAAACGTAATAACAGGCCTCACTAACGGCCAACACAACACGGTCCCTACCGGGACGCCGAAACGCAGCTCCGCGTGACTATCCTGGGCGGAGGAAGGGGATAAGGAGAAAACAAAAATAAAAAAATTAAAAATAAGGGAAAAAAAAGTTGGAAGAGGGGAAGAGATCACCGTCCACTGGGAGAAGGGCCCATCTTCCGCACTTGAGGTCCATCAGCATTCCACTTAGTTGGGGTCATCCTTCATTCCATATGTGGTCTGCATGAAGCAGACCACATATGAAATGACGTCCCTCACGAAAAGATGCACTCTTTCGTCTAAGGCATCACTTTAGGCCGCAACAATACTGCGGATGTAGCAAAGTGATGCTAGGGCTGCGGCTGGCATCAGAGCGTCCCGCACAAAGAGAAGACTGTAAACATTTCTGGGGTTGCCGCCAACCGGTATCGTGAGCGTCGTTCCGAAACTCTCTTACAGAATCCGGAGGTCAGGGCAGTCAACTATAAGGTGGTGGAGGGACTATCGCTCCCCACACCTGGTACATTCAAAATTTAATCTTCCCCGCGTCCACTGGAAGCAGCGGGAGTTGCAGATTAGACCTCAATGCAACAACATAAGCTACGATTCTTGTCACTTCAGGGGAAGAATCCTCGATATTGTCAATACCGCTGGCCACTTCAGGTCATCCGTCCGGATGCCGAGCAGCTCGCCCCATTTCGATACTCCTCTCGGCTCGACACTCGGACTCGTTGCGTCGGCCTGCTCTCCAATGGTCCAGCCGCTCATCATCTTCTCTCTGCCTGCGATACGGCAGGAGACTTGCCACCTCGGCTTCTGGTTGTTATGAAGCGCCCATCTTAGGAAGGGCAGCGCCGTAGCGAAGGGTGTTCTTTTAGCCCACGTGCAGCTCCCGGGAAATTCCAATATTACCCACAGAGTGCGTCTGCGTAAAAGCCGTTCGCAAGCGATTTTGGTGAGCTCCCGTGAGCAAGCCAAAAACGAAGTTTTCGTGAATGTGGAAGTGCAGTTGTTCAAAGGCAGAAATACCTAAAGACGTCGCAGCAGTTGCGACGGGACGAGACGTCGACGTCCCGGGAACTAGCGGACGCTGCTACCCCGAGTATCCGGCCGAATGGATTTGTACGCTGGGCTGAACTGCTCGACATGCCTCCAGAGGAGGTACAGTAACCCCCAGCGTTTTGAAACAACGGCATCCTCCCTATGCAGCATCAGAAGATGGCGTTGCTCCTTCTCTAATGGGAACACTTAAGAAGAGCTCGCCTGTCTCACTGCACATCGGGGAGATTGGATGCCCCTTGTGCAGAGTGCGAGGAAAGGGAGACATCCCCCCACTTAATAATCGAGTGTGTTGTCCTGTCAGATGAGAGACCTTTTTTAGATCCGGATGCGGCGGGGAGTTTATTTTTCTATAAAAAACAAACATGCATATGTAGGGCCATTGCACTTCTGCGTTCAAGAAAAGCTTTGGTAAATGTTCTGAACTTGCCGAGTAGCCAGCACGCAGGCCGAAGAGCTCGACTCGGCAGCAAGAGGGAAAAAAGCAAATAAAAAGAAAAACAGAAACACTATTTACAGAAGCAATCAGGGGTTGTGGAAGGGATCACGTTCCGCTGGGGTCGTCCTCTACAACCTTTCCAGGATGTCGGCAAGTTCAGTCTGCATACGTTCCAGATAAGACCATCCGGCTGTCGTCCTCAGGAAGCGCAGGGCGCAGCAGATGATGTCCCTATCTTGCGGTTCACCAGTGGTGGTTCTCCACGCCGCCACAATCCCACGTAGGCAGCAGAGTGCTGCAAGGGCTACGGTAGGCTCAAGGACGTCGCACACAAAGAGGCGCTTCAACACTTCTTTGGGGTTGTTTTTGGGTGCTCCTAGGGTCGTTGCGAAACGCAATCACAGCGGCCGGAGGGCAACACAGCCAAGAAGCAGGTGCGAGAGGGTTTCCCGTTCCCCGCATCCGACACAATTTGGGTTTACAGCTCCCCTCGTCCATTGAGATCGGCGGGCGTTCCTGGGGAGTCCCTAGTGCAACTCCAGGAACGCTGACTACTGTTATTTAGAGGAGAGGGTCCGGGTATTCCTTAGCACTAGGGGCCACTAAAGAAAATCCATCGGGATGCTCAGTAGCTCGCATCAGCACTATAGTTCCTTTGGTGGGGCAATTGGGGCACAGCATCTTTGAACTGGCCTGTGGTCCAGCCACCTTACTCTCTCTCTCTTTTAGAGATACTGCACCTGACTTCCCATTACGCCGGCTGGCCACTGCTCTGGTGCTCCCTGTGGTGCGACAGTGCCGTGGCAAGGGAGGTCCACTTAGCCCACGCACTCAAGGCGGACTGCAGGATGATCTCCTGCAGCGAGCGGCTCTTGTAAAAGGAGAGCAGCAGTCGCTGCTACAACTCCGGGCTCGCTTCCGCAATCTGCGATCACGTGCCAAGGTTTTCCTTTAACCAGGAAGTGCCATTCGCGGGCCGGCAGGAGATCTACTAGTTCGTCCTGGTCAGCTGAATTACTCGCCGAAGTGCCAGTCCGCAGAGGAACATGTATAGGCGTTTGAAGTACGCTAAGAAAGTAGATAGTCCCGCGCAGCCGGGCTCGCTGCTCCCATCCTTCGCCTTCTACTTTTTGAATGCCGCGTTTCCCCTTAGTTGAAAAAGAGAACCAAGGACCTACTACCAATCGTCCTCAAGCGCAACAAGAGACCTAGAATGCGTCTAAAGCAATTATGCGCTTTGCGTTGGGACGCTGGTCATGGTCTCCTGACGCTGGAGCGCTTGGTAATCCAGTTGCGATAGCACACCTTGGACAAAGCAGCGAAGTTGTGGAGCACCCCTTGGTGCGTTCCGGTCTGCCTTCTTGCCAGCCGTGTCTCCAGGACGCAAAGACTTGCCTCTTATCCCCTGTTCTCTGGCCGAAGGATGAGAAAATAAGGCCTGCTCCATGGACGCATGTCCACCTTGGCAAAGGAGAACGGCTGGATGGTCTGCAGCCCCGTCAATTACTACGCATGGCTGGAGGAGACCGCTGGCACGTGGGCGAAGATTAATAAGAGGAAACACGAGACGTGAAACTGCCTGAGCGTCGGCTTTTACGCTTGCCGCACTCTGCGTGAAATTCTTCAATTTCCAGCGAGTTGCACGTGGGCGGAAGGGACACCCCTTGCTACGGCGATGCCTTCCTACGGAGGGCGCTTCACAACAGCCCGAAGCCGAGGTGGCAAGTCTGCTGCCGTATCGCAGGCAGAGAGAAAATGATGAGCAGCTGGACCATGGGAGAGCTGACAGACGCTACGACTTCTAGTGCCCAGCCGCGTGGATCAAAAAGAAGGGGCGAGCTGCTCGGCATCCGGTCGGGCAAACTGAAGTGTCCTCCGGTTCTAATTGGATCGAGGATTCCTCCCCTGGATTGGCAACAGTCGGCACTTTTGTGGCTTGCTTGAGGTCTACCCTGCAACGCACGCCGCTTTCACTGGATGCGGGGAAGTGTAAATTTTGCGTGTGCCAGATGTAGAGAGCGGAAGTCCCTCCCCCACCTTCTTGTTGACTGCCCGGCCCTCCGGATTCTTTGGAATAGTCTTGGAACGGCCTTCGGGATACCGGTTCGCGGACACCCCAGGAATGTTTACAGTATTCTTTTCGTGTTGGACACCCTGAAGCCAGCCGCAGCCCTCGCAGAACTTTGCTGTATCCGTGGTATTGTGGCGGCCTGGGGTAAAGCCGGAGATGAAGATTCCACCGCAACGGACGTCATCCCATATGCTGTTCGCTTCCTGCGGAGAGGTATTTGATGGCCCAAGCTGGGAAGCTTGAAGAAAAACCTCGAGGGTATCCTGCTGAGGGTGGACCCTCCCCCCAGTGGACTGTGATCCCTTCCGTTCCCTCCAAAAACTTTTTTTTTGGTTTACTGGTCCATTTTTTTTTTTGTTTTTCCCCCAGCCCCTTCCATTGCTGAGTAGAGTCATGCTGCTCTGCGTACCAGCATCCCGGCAGGTCCTGCAAAATGTTGGCCGTTAGTGATGCCTTAAACCACGTGATGTACTCACCGTTGAAATGTTTTAATAAACGCCCCGGCGTGTCCGGGTGGCATCCACGAATAACGGCGTGGGTAGACGTGTTCTTTGGTCGCTCCGCCAGCAATTGTCTGGAAAGCAAGCCAAGTTTTTAGTTTAGTGTGGTGTTAAGTGTGGGTCACCGATGGCAGCCTCGTCAGAGGACACGGCGATGGAGATAGGCATGGGGGAGGGGTGTCCTCCCCCACAATCTACAGAATCGAAGCATCTGCCCCGAAATCCTTTTCGCATCACGCGAGGAGCTAAAGCGCCGTGGTTGCCGCGCCAAGCGTGAAGACCATGACAGAGATGTCCGCTTATAAGGCTGCCGGATACAAGCCATCGCTTGTATATAAGGTAGGCCCTTTATTCGACGGTCGAACGGCCCTCGCGTTAGCAAAAGCGTTAAAGGCCGCAAATTTGAATGGGGAAGACCTTGACGGCCTCTCCGTCCTCAGCGGGGGTCAGCGCGTCTAGGTAGTCTGTAAAGACTTCACCTTGACCCAGCGCCTAATTGAAAACCCGCTGAACGTAGATGGACGCAAGCTTTTGCCGCTAACTTTGGGTCGCTCTGTGGTGTTCCATCTTACAGGCATCACTAACCGGGTGACGCGCTCTGCGGTTATTGAACAGTGAAATAAATATGGCAACGTGCACGCGCTATGGAAGAGGTCCACTATATAAAAGGGCTACAACAGCTTCTTCGGGGGTCTAGTTGCTCCGCCTGTTACGGTAAAAGAGGGTTGTGAGCTTCCCCACACACTACAGGTGGCCAACGAGGCCGTCGACCTATGGTACGTGGGAAAACTACGTTATTGAGGGCGCTGGAATATAGTGGGTTACCTCCGTAAGAGGTACCCGAATATTGAGTGCTATTTATGCGGGGAAAAGGGACACGGCTGACTCGTGTGTCCGAAACGCCCCATCCCGATACCGCCTGCAGCCAAAAAGGCGCAGGCAAATAGAAAGAATAAGGTCGAAAAACCTCAAAGAGAAAGTGGCAAGCAGCAGCCGCCAGCCCCCCTTTCCCCAACAGATATGTCTAAGGAAGCAGTTTCCGAAGACGTGGAAAACGAAAAGGGCTATAAGTTAGTAAAGGCCAAGAACCCAAAACCGGCTGCGAAAGCCGAGAAGAAAACATAGAAGGTCGCGAACGAAGCGATTCCAAAAAAAAAAAAGCCGCGTGCCGAGATCCTTCGTGAGTGCTCGGTAGCACTGGAGCGCGTGGCCGTTCCCGAAGCTGCCACCCCATGCAAAGATCCACCTCTCGCCGCTTGCGCCGCGCCTGAGGTCTGCGATGGCGAGCCGTCTCTTTCCACAGACCGTGAACCATGCGACGCGTCCGCCGAAAACGAGGATGCCGCTTTCGAAAGGGCGGCGGTGAAGCTCGCGAAATTCTCGCCGAGCGAGACAACCCGTCACGCAAGGCCATGCGAAGGGCGGTTCCAACGAGGGAGGCCCCCGCAGGTGAGTCCGACCTCGTGGCCGGAAGTTCATCTTTTGCGGAGGCACTACCTCGGAAAGCGGGAAGAAAATCCCAAAAGACTAGGAAGCGTCTCCCTTCAACGTGCAAGGAGGAGATGCTGGAAACCGACAGAAGGGTGGGAAACCCGCAGGGGGATTTCCCAAGCTCGTAAGCCGGTAAGCAGGCGACCTCCACAGAGGAGGGTGACCAAGGAAGCGAAGGCCCCTCTGAATACGCCGTACCCGAGCCTCCAGCCCCAATGGAGAAGGGTGAACTGGTATGTGCGACACCTCCTTCGTCAGAGTCGGCGGACACAGCGGCACCCATGGAGGAGAGTTAGCAGGTGCCCGAAGAACCCCCTCTCCATCTACTAGCGTCCAGCCCCAACAGTTGACGGACGACGCAACGCCCATATCCCAGGATTAGCACCTGGGCTCGCCTGTCGCCTTCGGATCTGCGTGGCCTGCTGGAACGTCAATGGGCAACGCGGCGACGGCAAAGGAGGGGATACGGCCGACACCTTGCTTGAGCTCGACCTGGCCCTGCTGCAGAAGATTACGGTGATCACCGCGACAGACGTCCTGGAAAACGAAACTATCCCGGGGGGTCTTTCATACTGGCAATTCGGCGTCCGCAACACCAGTGAAGTCGCGTTCTTTGTAAAGCTAAACGTAAACGCTGCCGTGAAAAGCGGCCGTGTTGATGACGACGATCGGGTAGGCCAGCTGACTCTCAGATGGTCCGTCTCGATTGATCTGATCGTAACAAACGTGTACGTTCCTAGCGGTAAACAGATTAACCAGGAACGCAATGCGTTGCTCGAAGCTCTGAGGCGCGAATGGCTGGTGGATACAGTCGTGCAAAACGCGCATCTGATAGCTGGATATTTCAATCTCTGACTGCTCTCAAATCAATTTGGAGCACAGGGAAACGCTATGAACATGTTGTGCACTGCCATACGTGACCACAACTTGCTCAAGGGCGCTGAGGAAATGGACCAAAGCATAGATCACGTCTTCCTCAATGCTGACCTGTGCCCAAGGGTCGGTTAACGGAGAGAATTGCTTCGACGCTGTCGGACCGTTGCCGGTTTATTTTCGAGTTGCAACCGCGC